>JAADXC010000689.1:0-13310 GCA_023336425.1 Phytopythium cucurbitacearum (nom. inval.) | reverse complement strand
GTCGTTGTCCGGGTGACCGAGTTCCTGCGAGAAGGAGCTTCCGTTGGGGATCTTGGTGAGGTAGGACGAGAGGGCGTCGGTGGTGGAGATCGTGAGGGCGACGGCAGCGGCCGAGGCGATGATCGAGCGGAACGACGTGAGGGCCATTGCTGTTCGAGTTGTGGTGGTCGAGTGGACGAAGTGGATTGAGAGGAGTGGCGAGTGTTGCGCAAAATGCAAAGTGAGAGACGAGCGGCCGAGCTCAGCACGAGGCGAGCAGCGAGCGCTGGCTCGGTGCCCTTTACCGTTCGCCCCGCTCTCTTACCCCATGTCTGCTCGGAATTAATTCGCTTTTACTGTTTGAGTGCAGCGGCTCGGACAGATGGAGCGGCCCGCTGCCCGCGCGGAAGTCAGCGACGTCAGCGATGGCGACTTCCAGCTGGGATCGTCGAAGGCAGCGCGCGGGTCGCGAGCCACGATTCAAAAGGATGGAAATGGTCAGAACAGCACGCTCAGCTGAGTAAAATGTACCGCTCACAGGCCTCGAACCAGAATTTCGGAATTGCCACTGATTTTTGCCGCAAATGTATCTTGATTTGGACTTTTAGCTGAAGCCATGTGTGCGGAGCCAGCTGGCGCCGATGAACGATTAGAGGGTCCTCCGCTTCTACGTGACCTGTTTACTTCTCGCTGCGGTAAGGTGTTTTCGCCCAACATCCTGTTGTGGGCTTGAAGCCTCTGGGTCGCTTCTACGACTCACTTGGGGTTTGTATGTGACGAGCCGTTGTCTATCCGTTCCGAGGGTGCGGTTCCTGCGCGCCGCATGTTTACGGCCGCATACTGTACCGCGATCGGTCGGGCACCGCCGGGACGCGCAGCGCCGGGACGCTAATCCGGCGGTTTTGTCTGCAAATCCGATGCAACACAAAATGAGTCACACGGTCATTTGGAGTGTGGCCGAAGTGAAAAATCTGTCGAAATTAGTTTTAGTTTTTCAACTAAGCACAAAATGCACCACCGCGATGATGACTCCCAGATGATGCGTCTATGCTGCTCGGCTCGCCGATCCGAGCGTTGCTCTTCCCTGAAACCTACCGGTCGAGACGTGGGTGGATGTGTGCACTGCACGGCGTTGAAGCGATCATGGGCTGGGCCGCAGCGCCAGGATGTTGTGCTGCCGGCTGCCGCTGGCGTGGACTGGGTCGACATTACAGCGCTGTTGACCGCTTACGTGACCAGCCAACTGGATCAACAACGCCGCGGCGCTCCGAGCGGACCGCAGCGTGTGGTGTCCCATCCCACCGTCTGCGTGCCGCCATCGAGTCTGGCTCCCGCCCGCCTTTTACGGCGTCGGCGAGCTTTCCTTGAACGTCGCTAGCTCACCGTGGACGTCGCCTCCTTCGCAGCGCAAAGCGACGACAACGGCTGGCGCGTTCTGGGTTGTTTGGAGGTTGGTGGTCCAGCACCGAGCGCGGCCGATGCCCAACCACCGAACTTCGCGCGTAGATGCAGCCTGAACTTCTTCGGTGATGGGAAGAGGCCACACACCTAACTGCCAGCCTACCGTACCTACTGTACCGGCACGGGACCTGTTCCGGTCGGCGTGCCTTTTCGACGACCGGCGCGGATCGTCTCAACCTCTACGCGGCGATGCCGATACGATCGCGCAAAGGTTTGCCCAGGTCCATCCGTCGCTTGCAGTCAGGTGTTTGGCAACGGCACCCGTCAGCATGTTCGACTTGCTAAATGGTGGCGGTTCACAAGGCGGAGCGCATGGACGAGTATCGATATGCGTGTGTACAAATACCAATATCTTGCAAATTAGGATCTATTCCAATCGACGGAACGCCGAGGCCGCGCTCGCGCCGCCGACTGCAGACAACCGACACGCACGCACACTGGACACACCTCTCTCTTCCTCCTCGCTTGGACAGAACAGACTGGACGCGCTTACTCGCAGTACGAGCCGTCGTCCGACGAAGCAGGCTCCGCCGTGCTCGCCGTGGCGTTGCTCGACGCGGTCGTGTCGGCCGTCGTGTCGGTCGTCGTCGCCGTGTCCGCCGTGGTGGAGCCCGTCGAGGACGCGGCCGCGCTCGTGGTGGTCGCAGCGCTCGAGGACGCGCATTTCGTGCCGTCCGTGTCGACCTCGGTCAGCACAAAGTCCGGAGTGCCGCCCTCCGTCCACGTGCAGCACGGGTCGCCGAGCGCGGCGCCGACCGTGACCGAGCTGCCAGGGTACGTCTCGGAGCACACGGCGCTCCACTCGGTGCCGGCGTCCGAGAACATGGTGCCGAAGTCCGTGTAGCCCGTGTCCGTGTGGCCGAGCGCCTTGCCGAAGTTGTCGCCGTTCGGGATGAGCGCCATGTAGCTCGAGTAGGCGCTGGCCTGCGCGATCAGGGCGGACGCGGCCACGACCGCGGAAGCGACAGCCTTGGTGCTCATGCTGCTGTCGGGTATTTCTCTAGGAAGATAGGCTGGCCTGCGTCGGCGGTTGAGAAATGAAGACTGACACTATTAGCAGCTTCCGGTATCAAGCCGGCCGTTGGTAGAGGTGGCGGTTGCCCGTTCCGAGCTCCAAGCATCGAGCGTGTGCGTCGCGAGTCGCAGCTGTTTCCGAGCCAAGCCGCCAGCTGGTGAGTCAGGTATAGGAAAAGCAAGATGTACGGGTAGTTGGAGGGCGACCATCTCGGCAGCCGTGAAGAGGCTTGGGCACCACATGGCGAACCCCCAAAACGGCAACAATCTCTGATGTAGGCGGTGCCAAGTTCCCGGCTTTTGTCTGTTTCTCTGGCCCCGAACCGCCGACAAAAGCAGATCATCGGAACGATCACGTACAGGAGCGGCTGGGAAACTGTTCACGGCATCGTAAAATAGTCGTTTCAAACGCATTTCGTTCTGTATCTCTTTGATGGAAAAATTATTGGTATATATTTGCAATAACTTAATGCGTCCCTCTCTCACGAACCGTTCAGTACCGGTTTTGATCATACCGGTTCTTTCGATTTTTATGATTTTCGGAGGCATCTTTCCATGATGATGATCACGCGGTTAGGATTGCGACGAGCCTGCACCGCCAACACCCTTGTTGCGCATTGCTGCCGCCCACAGCGCGCCTTCACCATGAACGCCTCCTCCGCTGCCGCCGCGAACGACCTGCCGGTGCAGACGCACTCGAGCCTGTTCTGGTCGGACCCGACCGATGCGCGCGACGCGGCCCCGCGACTCGCGGTGCTGCTGCTCAACGCCAGCCACGCCTCGTGGCACATTCGGCGCGAGGTGGGGCCGCATACCGGGTCCAAGATCAAGAGCTCGGAGCTCTTCTGGACGCTCTGGAGCAGTGCACAGCTCACCATGTGCGCGGACGGCGGCGCCAACCGCCTGTACGACCGCAGTGTGCAGGTCGAAGCCGAGAACATCGTCGTGCCGCAGTACATCAAGGGCGACCTCGATTCGCTGCGCGACGATGTGCGCGCCTTCTACGAAGCCCACGGGACCAAGGTGTTGCACGACCCGGACCAGTACTCGAACGACCTCGACAAGTGTCTGCAGCTCATTGACGAACTGCAGCGACCGCAGCAGGACCAGCTCGGCAAGTTTACGGTCATCATCTTCGGCGCGATGGGTGGCCGCTTCGACCAGGAGATGCAGAACATCAACGCGCTCTTCCGGTGGGGAGACCGCTTCGAGCAGATGGTGCTGCTCTCTGAGGACACGACGGCGCGATTGCTGCTTCCTGGATACCAACACATCATCCGACCCAACTTTGACTTTGAGTCGCGCACGTGCGGCCTGATCCCGGTCGCCGGGACCTGCGCCGAGACGACGACGACCGGTCTCAAGTGGAACTTGGACGGCGACGCGATGGGCTTTGGCCAGCTCATCAGCAGCTCCAACCACGTCGACGACGCTGGGGAAGAAGTGCGCGTGCGTTGCTCGCACCCGCTCGTGTGGACTACGGAGCTGAAGCGGTCGTAGCCAGTCACTCGATCTGCGAGGAGCAGGTTGGGGAAACTCGGGCACACCACCGTCGCCCAGGTAAGGTGTGTCGGGCGTTGCATGAGCTTGAGTCTAGTTGCTCGATGTCCGAGTGAGCGTTGTTGCATTGATCAGCAATGGATCTTGAAAGGATGCGAAACAGTTTGCAAAAGAATCTAATGTAAATCATTTTGTGGGGCAACGATTGGTTCAATTTTACAAATTTGCTGAAAATATTGTATAGATTCTATAAGGTGGGCCACGCGATTTGAGGTATTGCAGGCGAACGGATGGCTAGAAAGCGGCGGGAGGTTGATTGGCTCGAGACGGTCAACAGTCGGTCGGTCGCGTTTGTGGTTTTGGAGCTGTCATTCGGGAACTTCTTCGGTGCTTCGCTTGTGTTGGTTGCTGCGCTTCGAGTCGCGAGCTGTAGCGCGCACTGTGTGTATGTATCGGTATGCGGTGACGATCCTCTTTACAATTTTCAGACTAGAGTTTCTGAATCCAGGGGGTAGTAGCCTTGGTTGTTGAGCTTCTTACTCCGAGCATACTTTGTATCGCTGTTCTCCGTGTTATTCATGTGGCATTCTGCCGTGGCTCGAGGGCCAAGCCAGGCAGCAGCGCAAGGCGTGATGAATACCTTACCAAATTAACCATCTTTCGGGTCTGATTTCCATTCGTGATGGACCCCACAAGGATTACTGACCTTTGCCGCACCAACGCTTCACTGCATTCGTAGGACTAGTCGACCTAATGTACACAAAATGTATGGAATCATTGCAGCGTGCACGAAGGCGTCAGGCTTTTCTAAACGTTCCTCCATTCTACGGCAGAGCCATGGCTTGCTGCACGTCAGCTCGGTCGAGCCGGCAGCAGCCGAGCACCTGTTCGGGGAGCTCGTCCTCGGTCTCGCCCTGCAAAACGAACGCGATGTCGATCACCAGCCGCGTCGTTTTGTCCAGCAGCAAGTGGATGCCGCGCCGCGCAATGTACGAGAACGTGTGGATGTCCACGTCGATCTCGGTGCTGCCGTCCGGCAGGTGGTAGATACGGTGCTGCGGTCGCGTGAGCACGGGCGTCGCGTTGTGGCTCACGAGCAGCTTCTTGGCCATGCCCGACAGGCCACACTCGTCCTGGTTCGTCACCTGTGCGATCACCTTGAACCGGTCTGTCAACGACGTGTCGTTCCCGGCCTCGATGAACCGTTTGAGCAGGCGAAGCGTGGTCGTTTTGGGGTCCTTCAGCTCCTACACATGGCAACACAGACGATCAGCCACGAGTTGCGGAGGATACATCCCCAAGACAGTGAGAGAGTGAGTGGTCTGTTACCTCGTGAATGGCTTCGGGGATCTTCCAATACAGCACGAGGCTGAACCCTGGTCCGTCGCTCATGCCGTCACCCCACACACTCGGGCCGTACGACGGAAGCTGCACATGGCCACATTAGTTCAATCTCCTGCGATATCGAGAGTCCACCAACGACTGCATTCGAACCTGAGCGTTGATGATGAAGAGCTTCTCCTTCGCCACCTCTGGTGGGAACTCGACCAGCTGCGAGATCAGCTCGACTTTGCTGTCGGTCCGCACGATATCGGCCGCTACAAACTCGAACAATGCTGGGGCCGATGGCTGAGGAGGCAGGGACACAACGACGTCAACAACACGCACATTGCCAAAGAAACAAGGACAAAACACTCGCCTGCTTTCGCCGAAGCTTCTTGTACTCGGGACCGCGAACCGAAAACGTCTCTGCGCGCGTGGTTGACCATGCGTGCGCCGTGCCACTCGAGTTGCCGCTCTCCAGCGAGGTAGTCTGCGCCATCGAACTCCCCATCTTGAACTTCCTAATGTGTCCGCCACTCGTTCGCGCCGCCAGACTCCCCGCACTCGGTGCTCGACTGCGCTGGTCTGTCCCGTATCCATTGGCGCTAGGATCGTTCGTCCTGCTCACGGTTGTCTTGTGCAGGCAACAATTTTGCGGGTCGCTACACTGCGAGATGTCTGCAGTCGCGTCACTCGAGCCATATCCAACGACCTGCCGTCTGTCGTGTCGGGGGTTGTATATCGTCATGATATACGTGGCGGTCACCGCGATGCAGATGAAGAAACGCCAGAGTACACTCTCCCCGGCGAGCAGCTGGATCGCCACGATGTTGACCATAAAGCCCAGGATCATGCACTGCTTCTTGCCTTCCACCGTGATTTCCAGGTTCCAGTCGGAGCGCGTGGACATTGATGGAGTAAAGTTCGTCACAATGGGAGGTGGGATCGGCTTTGTCGTCGGTTGAGGGTTGCTCGGTGCGTCAGTAGGAGGTGACACCGCATCCATCGACAGGTTTGACGCGGAGCCCTTTCCGGACTGGAGTTTCTCCTGCAACAAGCCTTGGTGGTACAGCTGCTGGTGAGAGAGCACAGGAGCGGCATCGACAGATCCGTTGACCAAGTGCTTCCGGTTGATGGCTTCGGCGATAGCAAGCGTCCAGACGTCAAAATCCGCGTCATTGTCGGCGCAAAGCTGTCACAGCGAGAGATACCATGCAAAGAACCACAAGGAGTTAGAGCAACCGCATCAGCATCTGATGTCATTCGACGCAGGCAGAAACGCATACCTTGTACTGAACACCTCTCTTGGACTCGATTTCGCGGAGAGACAGCGTCGACACTTGGAAGAAGTAACTCGTCGGCGCGTTCTTCGCAAGCGACTTCTCAAAGAAGAGTGACGCATTGTCCTGGTTGAGATCGACCGCTCCTCGATACCACGGATGGGACTTGTTCAGGTACAGCACGTTCTGATGCTGTAGCTGGTGATGCTGTTGCTGCTGAGGATGCTGTTGCTGCTGCTGGTGTTGTGGCTGTTCCGGATCCGAGTTCGTGTCCGTCGGCCCTGTGCTGCTGACGGTAGGGTCATCGAACTCGCTGTCGCGGTTGTCGTTGTAGTTCGGCTCACTCATCCGCTCGCTTTCGCTTGGAGGCGCCATTTCGTCCTCCTTGCTGTCGAGGGTTGCCACTTGTGCCGCTGGACTGTCCTCCATGCGGACGATGTTGCCGTGCTGACTTGATGGGATGTGCTTCGCAGGATTATGACGGTAGTACGACAGTACTCCCCGCTGTCGGTCCAGCACGAACCACCGCCGATGCCACGATCGCTTCGACCATTTGCCATCGCCAACCTTGTGCAGGTATCCACACACGAAGTTCTTGGTCGTTTGCGTCTCGGATGAAAACGAGTATCCGGCAGTATGCACAGTCGAATCAGCTTCAGCCTGGCCCTGGGACGACGACGAGCTGCCCTGTGATTTACCCACGTGCAGAATGCTACGACCGACGTGTCCAACCTTGGAGATGCCTCCACCGACGGCTTTGCCGATATGTCTCCCCATCTTCTGGACATTTCGCGATCTGGAGCCCTTCGTTCGCCGCGTCGATTCAGATGTGGGTGGATAAAACGGATCATTTTGCGACAGCGGCGGAGATGGAGCACCATCGTCTCGCTTGACCGACCGCTCGTCATCAAAGCCGGTGGTATCCGAGTCTTTCGCTGAAGTCGTGGTGTCATCTCGGCCTTCAGATGCCGAACTCTCGTGCAAGGACGTCCCAAAATCCTCCATCTCGGAAATTTGGTCCGAGTCGTACAGTTCGTCAGAGTCGTCGCCGCTATCTTCACCGCCGATAAAGTCGAACGAACTGTAGTTTGAGGTCTTGGCATTATCTTGACGGCACGAAGGGCTGTTGTTCAATGGATCCCTACTCATAACAAAACAAAAGGAAAGTTAGCCCTTGTGCCAGCCCTGTATGTGCATGACCACAGCGCTTCTCTCATACGAAGGGTTGAGAAATTCGTCGTTGGCTCGGACCAGCGCTGGGCTGACGTAGACCGGCGAGGACGGCAGGAGTCGTGCCAAGAACTACAAATACAACGGGTCGAGTCAACCAAACGACAGCTCCAAATACTCGAAAGACACATCGCAAAGGCATAACTCACATCCATGACAAGCGGGTAAAGTCGAACCCACTGTACAAATTGCGAAAAGGTGAGGATCCCCGCCATGGGCAGTTTGCACTCCTCAAACACCGCAGAGAGCTCCTTCGGGAGCGTCTCGAATGTTTCGAGGTACTCCAGCAAGAGCAGATAGTCCTTTTCCGAAATGCAGCCCTCATTCGCCCTGCGTTGTACACACAGCGTTGTTAGATCAATCACCTTCCATCCAGCCTATACTCCATGAACACGCTCGCGCACCTTTCTCCAGAGTAGACAATGTTGTACATGGAGAAGACGTAGCTGATACGGTCCTCCGTGTTTCCCCTGTCATCGCGGTATCATTAGAGTTGTGTTAGCCATCGCGCAACAGAATAATCGATCAATGAGTCGCGATCCACATACTCGTAGGAGAGCGCAAGGATGCAGATGAGCGCCTCCTTGGAGACCACATCGCCTGGGATCTCTTCGAAGCACTTCATTGTGATCTCTGCATGGCGCAGCACGCACATTGACCAACAGAGCCCAACACCACCCCGACATCAGACAGCTCCTCACCGCCGAAGAGCGCGCGGAACAGCTTCGAGGACAGCAGATCGCTCTTCTTGACCACATAGCGGTGCTCCTCGTCCTCGATCGCATCGCCCTGTTGTCCCAGCCCCAGGATCACACCACAGGATCAGCATCGACACTCTCCCCACTCCCGCGGAGAGCACACGCCAGCGTCTCCACCAGCGATCCAACACCGCTGGCGATCCCATAGCCATTCCCTCACCTTGAACGTGAGCCATGCAACCGTGAACTCGCCGCCGTCGACTGCTCGCCACCACCACCACACACGCAGCAGTTAGTTTCCTTGTCCCCCATTGTGAGGAGCCAGTGCGCGCCACGTACACGGGCGGTAGAGCTTCCTCGGCTTGGACGCGGCGCTGCCCATGGCGCACTCGGTCGGGTACAGTAGCGGAGTCTATCTACTGCCGCGTGGCCGAGAACGCAGAGCTCGAGTCCTCGGCGCGCTTCCCTCTGCACGCGCTTCGGCTGTTTTCCCCGCGTCCGCCGGCTCGGTCGGTTACCGAGCCTAGGTTCAAAAGAGCAAGCCGAGAAGGCACCGCGGAGATTGAAGCACAAATTACGAAATGCACTGCATTATTCCGTATATAGACTGAGATGTATTTTCAACAGCCAAATTAGAGGTTCGGTTCGTGGGAATTACGGATACGGACCCTGCTGGACGGATGCGAGCGTCCGCTCGCGTCAGTGACAATGCACCGACAACACCCAGCCGCCGAGCCGCACATCGACCTAAGCCGTGCCCTCCTCTCTACGTGTCCACTCGTAGCGTTGCGATGCAAAAAGGTGCATTGGGATTAGAGCGCGACGCGCGGAAGCGTTCGCGTCGCGACTCGCAGGTGCAGTCGGAGCGGATCGCGCGCGAACCCGCTTCCATGCAGAGCGTGCTCGAGTTGCAAACGGGTGGCCGCTTTGAGAACAGCGAAGTGCTCCTGGCGCAACAGGTGCTGCGGCACGGAAAACTCTTGAAGCGGCAGCTCCGGCTCGCCATTGTTGCTGGTATACACGTGGCGAATGTGAGTCGGAAGGCGTGCGTAACGCACCGGATGTCACTGACGATTCGCACCTGAGAGCAGTCTGCACGACCACGAGCGGACACATGGCGAGGCAGTTCTCCTGCACTCGCCACTCCGAGTCGTCGATTGAGACTTGGTCGTCGCACAGGTCGTAGATGGCAGGGTAGCTGAGCACCAGTCCGGCAATGGCGGCGCTGCTCAGACGAGACCGCGGCGTCCACTCGACCACGCGGTCTGTGGGCTCCAGCCGCTTCAACTTGAAGCAGAGATTCGTCACCACGGCTGACAGTTCATCCTTGACACTGGGTTCTTCTTCACCGTCTATCGCAATAAGCTCTGGAGATCGGAGCTGCGCGCTGGAGTTAACCACCACCAGCTCTCGAAACTCGGATGCGACTTGCAGCAGCTTATTGCTCACGAACGTTGCCTTGTGGATCAAAAACAGGTTCCCGCTGAATATGACGCCGACGACCGCATTGCTGCAAAGAGAGCCGCTCTCGTTAGCTGCTCGCAGCATGAACGCCGCGAGCTCGATGCCGACCGAGCAGTGGTCGATCAGACACGCTGCACGGATGCCTGAGCTCACGAGCCAGAGCTGATCCACAAACACCACGACCTGCGCAAACGTCAAGCGGGTTTTCCGTCGATTCGCCTTGCTCCGAGTCTGCTTGGCGTAGAATTCGCGCGTCATAGCTGTGTGGATCTCGGTGGCCAGCCATTCGCACTGCTCTTGCGTCGGGAAGTCTTGCGCCGGCGAGCAGCATGGACGAACCGCATTGTGTCGGCGGGTCGCCAACAGCCACGTGCACGTCAGGGCCAAGCTATCGAGGTCGCGCGGCGCGAGGAGGCGTCTAATTTGTGAAGGCAGGAGCGCGGTCAATAGCAAGTCCCATCGCTGCATGCTTGTGTCAGTCTGCCGAATACACAAAAGCTTTCGCGAGGTATGTCATCCACAACTCTGTTGGTTGTGCGATCCTCGCAAACATATCAATTCGTACATTCATGCTAAGATGGAGGCTTGCCCCGTACTGTGCACAAGCATCTCAGGCAGGCTCGCTCGTTCACGAAGATGAGAAGGAACGAAGACGAGGGCGACGTCAGAGAGAAGGAGATGCCGTCCAAGAGGGAAAAAGGCGAAGGAAATCAGGGAGATGCAGAGGTTCAGGAGCCCGAAGCTCAGGGACACCAAGATCGTCCTGAGGAACGTCTTGCGCAGTTCTTGCTGCGCGGGAGATCCATAGCCAAAGACATGGCGCGCAGGACACGGTGGCCCACTCATTGAAAACGCACAGAGGTCAGTAGAAGGTGCTCTCCGTAATCTGCTCAGACAGGCACGCGAGAACCGCGCGGGTCAACGATCAGAACAGGCTAAGCTCGTGTCGAGCTCATTTTGTCAAAGACAACCAAAGCCAGCCAATGCCAGCCAATGCCGTGACGTTGCCAAGACAGCAAGCGAGAGTGTAGTGAGCTGAGTGGTTCGAATCCACCGAGGAACGCGCGCAATCGACGACGAATAGAAGCGCATCGAGTGCGCCACATTGGCGGCAACTGCACGGAGCGGTGGTTTGCTGAGACTTACCATCGTGCTTAGTATCAGAGACCGTGGTACGACTGGTGCAACGCTCCCGCGCGCATTCCCGCGGTGCGTTCATCACATCTAGCCATACATCCAGTCCTGAAGGGTCAAGCGTCTCGAAATCGAGAATAGCAATATCTGATATGCAGTGTGAACTGAGTATGCGAGGTTTCCTGATGCCCCGCGCCTGCGCGTCTGCGTCACAACGATCTGCTGTCCCTCCAGCATGAGCCATGCGCCTCGATCACCTTGCCACCAGCTGGCCGCGGACTCGATACCGCACAGTGCTCGTCCGGCAGACAGTCTGGCCGCCCACGCCGCGCCTGATGCTCGAGCATTCCGATTCCCCCCCTCGGCCGCACTCGACCACTCGCCGCCTCGACCACCCAGCCCAGTCCGATGGCTCCGCCCGCGCTCTCGACATCGGCGACCGGCCGGCCGCTCGCGCAGCTCCGCGGTTTCGAGCGCATGTACACGGCGATCGACGAGAGTTCCACCAAGACGGCGCACGTGCTGCTTGTGCGCGGCGCCGTCGCGCCTCTGCTCGCGCACCTCCCCACGGCGCTCATGCACGTGTACAACCTGCACCCGCGGATGCGCGCGCTGCAGACGCGCGAGCCGGAGCAGCACGTTGAGATCCAGTCGCCGATCAGTCTGGAAGACCTCGCGACCCGGCGACTGCTCCGCGTGCGCGAGACGACCGAGCAGGAGGACCAGGCCGGCGACTGGAAGCAGCACGTGCAAGAGGAGTGCATGCGCTTCGTGAACCGGTACGAGGACTTCCCGAGCTTCCTCGAGGTCTGGGCGGACGAGGCGAACGAATTCGCGCGGCTGCTGCTCTTCTCCGACCACTACATGTGCGACGGCTTCTCGGGCATCTTCATCCTCAAGGACACGCTCGAGCGAGTGGCCCAACTCGCCAACGGAGAAGCCATCGACCCGGTGGAGCACCCGCTGCGCAAATCGCCGTACAATTTGCTGCTGGACGCGTACCCGGTGTCAACGCCGCTGAGCGAGTTCGCCGTCAAGATGCTCGCGGGGACGGTCAAGTCGCTCTTCTGCTCGGCCAAGCCGGTGCTGCCGCCGCGATCCGACCAGGCGGACTTCATCTACCCGTACAAGAACAACCCGAGCTACGCCATGTTCGGCACGGGCAGTGCGGACAACCTCAAGCCGATCCTCCAGCGATGCAAGGCCGAGCAGGTGACGTACACTGGCGCGCTGTCCGCCGCTGTGCTGCTTGCGTACTACTACGCGTCGCAAAAGTACAATGCGGTGGAATTCGGCAAGGACTTCAAGATGATCATGTCGATGAGCACCAACCTGCGTCTGCGTTTCGGCGAGCCGGTGGAGGAGGACCTGGTCGGCAGCTACGCGTCACTCGTGAGCCTGGACCGCCTCCGCAACTCTGGTACCAAGATGACAGCCAAGTTCTGGGACTTGGCCCGGCAGTGCAAGACCGAGATCGACACGGCCGTCAAGGCGCCGACTATGGCGTTCACTGATATCGCCATGGACCAGTTCTTCACGATTAAGGCGGCGCCGACGCTCTTCGCCAAGCAGGCGATCCCCCAGTCGTGCACGGGCGATGTCAACATCTCCAACATCGGCCGGTACCCGTACGCAATGACGCACTCGCTCGGTGACGCCGGCGAGCTCTCGATCGAGACACTCCACCTGTACGAGTCGGTGCCGGGGATCGCCATGGGAACGCTCATGTTCGTGTCGTCGACCAAGACGTTCAACTACTCGATGATCCACAAGTACGAGGACGAGGACGCGCAGCGGCTCTTTGACGCGTACGTGGCCTTCGCCGAGCGCATTGGCAGCATCGATGCCGACGCGACACTCGCGGACGTGTACAACGAGGTCAAGGCGTCGCTCGAATAGAGAAGGAGCCGGTCGCTTTGACGGAGAGTGGATGTGTGTTTTATAAACATGGGTGATGTTGGAAGTTCAGAGTCGTGCCTGGCTGCTCGCCTCGCCATGAATACTAGTCGTCGAACTGCCTGCGACGACCAAGAACCACTTCGTAGTCTAGATCGAATGTGGATCGAATCTGAAACAAGTGATCCGGTCGCCAACAACAGCACGCGCGCCGTATTCGGTGATGGCAGCGTCGAGAACGCCAAGAAGATCCTGACGCGATGCAAGGCCGCAGGCGTCACGTACACCAGTGCAGCGTTGGCTGCCGTACTGCTGGCGTACTACCACACCG
>JAADXC010000688.1:0-13378 GCA_023336425.1 Phytopythium cucurbitacearum (nom. inval.) | reverse complement strand
ATTAGCTTTGTTGGTCCATGATTGTTCGTACCTCCTAATTTCTTACATGCAAGTCCGTTACCTTGAATATTACCTGAAGATTACTGGAAGATCGCCGGTCTTGGTGCAGATGACTCTGAATGGGACGTAATTTACCGAAGACCCGGTTAACTTTCAGAGGTGGCTGCTGAGACTCTGAAATCAATAACGGAAGTCTGAAAGTCCGTTGTCTGAATCTGAGAGACTCAGAGACGCCCCCTCAGAAAAGTGTTACCACACCAGATTCCTGAGACCGCCCTCTAATTAGGGAGTCTCAGGCGTCCCTGAGAATCATTCTCAGAGACGATCAGAGTTTTATTATCATGGGTCACAGTCACACTTCTGGGGTCTTGGCGCCATTCTGAGAGGGGAGTCTGGGAAGCGACTCAGAATATCTGAGCGGCGCCCATTTCCTGAGGGCACTTCATCACAACCGCCCCGCCACTTTCAAGCAAGCTGCATTCAGGTGAGTCGCAACGTGCTGGAAGTGGAAATCATCTTGTGTGTCATCTTGAGCATGAGCATCTGACTTCTCTTGTGCTTGTCTTCTAGTGAATACAAGTTGATTTCTTGAAATTGTCTTGTGACTCTGGTTTTTGGTCATCTCTTGGATTCGTCCTGGTTCGACATGTCTGGAAGCATTCCTTCACGACCAGTTCAGGAGCTTGAAGAGGAGGTGGGTAACATGCCCCTGCTCCATGACTTGCCATCAGCTCTCGTAGACGCTCCACCCACGACTGCTGTGTCAGGGGGTGAGGAGATGTCTGTGGTGACTTTGGGTAGTCTGACTGCTGCTGATGAGTTGTTGCCGCCTGAGTTTGTGGGTCGGGATCGGTTGGATTATCCGCCTCCGCATCCTGACTGCACTCAGGTGGATCAAGTGCTGGTACCCGTCCAGTCTCGGGGCAACCACGACCATCTTGCAGATACTCGAGTGGGGTCGTGTCAGTACGTGCCGATCCCCAGGATGGATAGCGCTCTGTACGAGGTTTTCCTCGAGGCCGCCGCTCTCTGCAGAATTTCGGTTGAACACACCTTGCTCCGTCGAGACAACCGACAACTCTCAGGGTCTCTGCCAGAGTTGTCTGCTGTGGAGTCTGCTGTGCTGTTTTCATACTGGAATCCCAGAGATTTCACACGGCACCTGTTCAACACCTTCACGGTCATGCGACGAGCTCTGGAGCTCATCACTAGCATGCGTGAAGAATCTGATGACCAAGATGAGGATTCTCTGGTGGGAACTCCTTCTGCAATTTCAGTCTCAGCGGGAGCTTCAGGTCAGGGTGATTCAGTCGTGACATCTGGCATTTCTGGGGGTGGAGCTTCAGGAATTTCAGTCATGGCGTCGCCTGCTGCCGTTGTGACTCCAGTTTCGTCAACTCAGCCGACTTCAGTTCGCACGATGGCTTCTGTTGCTGCAAATCAAGATCACACGATCGCAGAACTTCGTGCTGATCTCACCAAGAGTCAGACGGAGGTCGTGGATCTTCGGACTGAGCTGGATCTTCTCCGCCAGAAGCACAAGGCTGAGATTACCAAGTTGGCCAAGCGTCTGGAGGATTCTCAATCTGAGGCAGCTGAAGCTGCAGCAGGGAAGTCTGAGCTTGAAGAAGAACTGAAGAAACCTGTTGCGTTGCAAGATCCTGCTGCTTTGATGAGGTTTTTGAAGTCTCATGCGACGATTTTCGGCCATTATCAGCGTCTGGAGGAGTTTTTTGAAGCTTTCTCTCGATTTGACACTTCTGCACCCCAGTTCGCCGATGATACTACGATTACCGTGAGCTGTAATGATCTGAATCGTCAGAAGGTGCCCATGGCTCAGCCTCAGCCTGGTGATTCCAGTGATTCTTCACGGTGGTTCGACTTTTCTGGGTCTCCGCGTCGCGGTCCTCCTCCGGCTGGATCTTCTGGTACCTCAGCTTCAGGGACTTCGTCTTCAGGCAAACGGCCAGCTAGCAAGTCTGGTGCTGCATCCAGATCCAAGTCTGCATCAGCGGTGGATCAGCGTTCTGTCCAAGCCGCAAAGAGTCTGCGCCAATTGGCGCGCTCTCCTGTGTCGGCAGCCCAGAAGGCGCGCGAATATGCCGCCATAGTGGCTAAGTCGTCCCAGCAGGTCGTCATAAATTTGACGGACGATGATGACGAAGATGACACTGAGAATGATCCTGATTATCGATCTGGAGACAGTGGTGATGGCGACGGTGACGATAATTCTGACGGAGGGTCGTCCTCTGAGAGTTCAGGCCCGGTGGTTCTCAAGATTCCTCAAGGAGCCACCGCCGGCAAGGTTCGTCGAGCTGTTCCGCCTGGACAGCTTCCGCCCGGGATGGCGCGTCGTTCCGTGCCGCCTCCAAAAGCTTCGCCAGGCAAGATTCCTGCGAAGAAAGCCTCCGCGGCCAAGAAGTCTGCCAAGAAGGTCTCAGCGAAGTCGGTTGCAGTCAAAAAGTCCAAGGCGAAGTCTTCCGGCGTTGTGTCTGATTTTCCGGTGGTCTCTCACGGGAAAGTTTGCGAACCCAAGGACCCCAAGTCTTCTAAAAAACGCGCCGGCCCTCCTCTGAAAGGGGCTGCTGCCAAGAAGGCCAAGAAGTCTGCGCCGACCCATCTGATTGAAGGCATCCGCATGATTGTGAAATCGCAGACTCAGGGGTATCCGTCTTCTTCGGTTCACAAGCACGACATGAAGAAGCTCCAAGTTCGTTGTACTCCTGATGAGTATTTGGAGCTCGTGTCAAGCAAGCCTTGGGAGAATATGTTTCTGACGCGTGTCAGAGCTCTCTTTTTTGTTGACAAGGCTGCTGGTGCTTCTGTTCCCCCTGACATTCTTCAAGAGATTGTGGATTTTATGTTTTCCCATCAGCGTGCGTTCTGGGAGGTGACTCACTGGATCTCCATGCCTCAGGGAAGGGCTGGATCCTGGCATCAAGCGCGTTCCAACCGTCGGAATAAGCTTGCGGCTGCTTGGAAGACTCTTCACAGGCGTCTCTGTCAGAAATGGGACAAGCGTTACGTGGATAATTACGCTCGGATCTGGTATGAGCCTGGGATTTGGTTCCCTCCACTGTCGCCTTGTGAGTGGGTTCTCCCTGACCAGCGCAAGGTTCAAGATCGTGATCGCAAGTCTCTCAAGGAGCTTCTGGCTGAGATCGACAAGAAAGAACCGATTCGGTGCTTTTTTCAAGGGAGTCGGGGTCTCCAGACTCTGAAATCAGCTCTTCCCTCCCAGTTCCACGCCGATTTTGAGGCTACGCTGCCCAAGGTGGTCAACCCTGTGGATTTCCGCAGTCTGAACACTTTGCCTTCTCATACTCCAAATATTTCGTCAGATGACGTCTTGTATTTGTCTGATTCTGACGGTCGTCCTGATGAAGGCACACCATGGGATCCTCCTGTATGGGAAAGTGAT
This sequence comes from Phytopythium cucurbitacearum (nom. inval.), assembly GCA_023336425.1. Lineage (NCBI taxonomy): Eukaryota > Oomycota > Peronosporomycetes > Pythiales > Pythiaceae > Phytopythium > Phytopythium cucurbitacearum (nom. inval.). The sequence goes on along the minus strand of JAADXC010000688.1, from coordinate 9,957 downwards.
GAAGAAGGCGATGCGGATGCTGAGGGTGGCGATGACGAAAACGAAGAAGCTGAAGGGTAATTTCCGTCAGTCTGCCAAGTGGACACTGGGGTCAAGATCGACTCAAAATAATTCCAGGGGATTCCAGTGTCGCTCTCAGAGGTAAGACAGGTGCTCCTAGGTGTTTGTGAGTCGTAGCAATGCGTGTCGTTTAGCACCGTAACCTCTTACCCAGAGGATCATCTCAATTTCAGTCAGTTTTTAGTGTCAATGTCGTTTCCTCAGCGTCTTTCAGTTTCTTTAATCATTCATATCTGCCATTCGGCCATATATCTTCAGGATCGCGATCCTTCGCCCCGTCACAAGATTATCTGCACGTTTCGGGTGCGGCAATCCTTCAGGATAATTCAGGTCAGACGGATCATACACGGACTTGTGAATGTCGAAGTCGAAATCAATGTCGAAATGTAAAAAAGGCTCTCTAGCCACTTGAACTGAGGCCAATTTCCTCAATTGCTGAGACGGTCAAGTGCCTTGGCTGTCGGTACGACAGGATAACCGCTAGGGTCGGCAACGCCCGACAGGGTCGTCGCTTATGCAAAATACGTAAGGTTTGTTCAGATCCACACGCAACTGGCATCTCTCCGAGACGAATCTCAGAAGAGATTCAGACTTCAGACGCGCTGTTAGCATTCCTCATCTTCCTCGTCCTCATCTGCCATTTGCATTGCAGAAAAGCGTGCTTTTGAACGGTTCTGACGCTCAAATTCATAGAGCAGGCTCCCACAATTCAGCCTGTCTCTAGGGACCCACTCGAGATCCTCATAGCCCTTCCATTTCACCAGATATTCGCGTTTCTGACGGGCATTTCTGGTTGCTTTAGTCCATCGGCAATCTGTCAGAGCTTCCACTTCATATTCTCCACTTTCCTCGTCTGGTTCCCAGCTATCTTCAGGTAGTAATTCAGCATCGAAGTCGAATTCCTCTGGAACTTCAGATAATTCTTCTGTTGGCCTCTCAGGATAAGTGAATCTCGGCTTCAGGCGGCTCACATGGACCCAAGGGTAGAAGCGATATTCCTTACGGTAGATCTTCAGCTTGTATCTGAAGTCGCTCCCTTTTTCTGCGATTCTGAATGGTCCATGCCATTTGTGTGCGAGCTTCTTGCTCAATCCTGGTTTCACCCTTGGGATGTACAACCATACAGCGTCTCCAACGTCGAATCCTTTTTTGAATTTCTCCGAGAGCTCGTTCCACAATGCTGTTCTTTGCTCTGAACGTTTCCGTTTGGCTTCTTTCTGAAGGTCCTGTGCCCAAAGCTTCGCGTACTCATAGTCTCTCTGAACTTGAGCTCGCCAGAGGTACGCAGCTCTCGGAGTTATGGCCCTCGGCCATTTTCCCAGTGCGGCTTTGAGTGTAGTATAAGCATCCCATCCATGTGTGAGATAAAACGGCGTTTCCATTCGGGTGGAGTCGAAGGAGTTGTTAATGCTGGTCGTCAGACGCTCAGCAATTTCATCCCAGTCTCCTTGGTCTGCTTCTGCGATATACGCCCGAATGCTTCTCACAATGGTCTGCCCAGATCGTTCCTGTTGTCCATTTGCCTGAGGTCTGTAAGAGAGAGTAGCTCGTTGCTTGCTTCCCATGAGATCTCTGAAATGCTGAAATGTTTCAGACATAAATCTCGGATCACGGTCGTGGCGCATGATTTGGCTCGCTCCCCAGTGTCTGAACACCTTCTCTTCATATACTTCAGCCACATCCTGAGCTTCAGTGCGTGCCATTGGTGCGCAGACCACATATCCTGAGAATGCATCCTGAAAGAGCAATAGCGCTGTATTTCCTCTCTTGGAACGTGGTAACGGGATCACAAAATCCATGGAGATCACCTGAAAAGGTTCCAGAGGCAAAATATTGCCTGGGGATGGTCCAGGATTTTTCGGGACTCCTTTTGCAGTCGTACAGTCAACACATTCCTTCACATGACGTTCGACATCAGCATACATGCCAATCCAGTGGAAGTCCTTTTTCAGTCTTTCAAAGGTTCTGAGAATTCCTTGGTGTCCACCCTGAAAATCATCATGGTACTGTTGGAGAATCTCCTCTTGGAGGTCCTTAGGGATTACCAGCCTAGGAGAATCTGCATTCGGCCTCGGACGCTTCGGTGTGGGTTCGCTCAGGTAAAATAATGTGTTTTCCTCATCCAAGACATATCTGTCAGCAATTTTACCGGCTTCTTTGACTTCTTGAGCGCTCAATTGCTCTAAATCACCTCGTAGAAAGTGTTTGAGGTTGGATAAGCGAGGTTCAGAGTCCTGGTGACGGCGAATGCGTTCCCAGCGAATTTCTGTGACCGATGCGTCTGAATTAATGCCTGAATTGGGATCTGGAGAGTCATTTCCTTCTGAAGTGGGTTCTATCGCTTCATCATGCGATCTGGTTTGTGCCACGTACACTCCGAACGTTTCCCTGAGCATGTAGCACATCTCCTGGTACTCAGACTCCTCAATTGAGTCAGCCTCCTGAATTTGCTCAGTCGTTTCGGGCTGAGCTGGCTTGCGAATGATATTTTCAGGTAATCGGTTGAGCTTTGCCAGTATTTCTAATTCCATGGGACCTCGTACGATTAGAGACTCTCCTTTCTGAAGCACTTGTGACGTTATCAGGTCAGCTGAAGCGTTGAATGTCCGTTTCACGTGGATTAATCTCACGGACACGAACTTGTCCATTTCAGCTTGCACCTGAGTCAGCATGGAAATCAGTTTCGGATTGTGACAGCCGATAACTCCCTGTGCCTGTTGCACTGCTAGTCGAGAATCTCCAATTACTACCAGTTCTTGGATTCCATGCTCCAAGGCAAGTCTGAGACCATGTAGGAGTCCTGTATATTCAGCCAAGTTCACTGTGATGTCTTCGCCTGTTAGAAAGTCGCCCCGTGCCTCCGCAATGGTCCACTCTGGGAGCTTCCACAGCACGTATCCTGCGCTTCCGACGTTGGTCTTCAGTTTGGCTGCTCCATCAAAGCTGAGAACCCATCCCTGATAGTCTGCCTCCAGCATCTCAACACTGATCGGCGGGGCTACTTGCTTCAGAGATTTCTGAGGCTCCAACTCTGCTACTGCTTGGTCGAGGTGTTCCCTTGGAGTAATACTAGCACAGAGTAGTGCTGCCAGGCCTTCCTCGTCTTTCTGAGCCTGAATCACCTCAATCGTCCAGGGTGAGAGCATCGTAGCCCACTGATGACATCGTCCCTTCATGGATTTGGACTTAAAGAGCCAACTCATGGTCGTGTACCTGGTGTACACCTTGAGACTCTGGCCAACCAACATCGTCATGTAGACTTCGAGTACTCTGAGGAGTGCGAGGATTTCTTTCTCAGCGAGGGGGTAGTTCAGTTCAGCATCATGCAGTACACGCCCCGTGAAACGTATTGGGAAGAGCTTTCCGTCATGTTCCTGCGCGATGACTGCACTGATTGCCCACTTGTTGGCATGCACAATCACAGAAAATGGTTTGGATCTCTCCGCATGTCGTAGCAAGGGCATAGAGGTGATTCGCTCTTTCAGCATCTCAAACGCGATTTTCGCCTTCTCAGGGACCTCACCGTGAGTGACTTGAGAGTCAGTCAGCTCGTAGAGAGCAGATGCAATCAGAGGGAGCCCTTCGATAAATTTCGCGTAGTAATTGACGCTTCCCAGGAACGATTGCACTCCTCTGAGGGTATTTGGAAACGGCATTTCTCGGAGTTTCTGAATGCTCTTGGGTGTAGCTTTGATCCCTTCATTGCTCACCTTGTGAGAGAGGAAATCCACCTCGTGTTTGCCAAATGAGCTCTTAGGCATACTCACAGAGATTCGCCAGTATCTGAGACGGAATAGCAGCTCATCTAATTTCTCACAGAGCTCATTCCATGTGACTGCTCCGTAGGCGACATCATCAATGTAGCTGCTCCGTCCTAAGACTGGACTCATGTTGCTCAACGCTGGCCGATTCAGATCGAAGACGGTGAGAGGGTTCTGGGGGTTGTCTCCTTCCATGGCGTCAGTGAGTAGCTCCAGATTTTCTTCAATCTGGTAATGTTCTTTGACATCTGGATCCACATCTTGTTCTAGCTCAGGTGGCAATCTCACAAATCCCCACAAGCAGTTGTCTAGCATCCGCTGATACACAAGCGGTGCGTTCTTCAGGCCAAATGGCATCCTAGTCCACTGAAAGTGGCCTAATGGGCAGATGAACGCCGATATTTCTTTAGCTCTTTCTGTAAGAGGGATTGCCCAGAATCCTGAAGCCATGTCTAGACTCATGAACCATTGTGCGGCTGCGAAATTGTCCAGAAGGTCGTCGATCATGGGCATCGGATATAAATCAAGCTCCAGGAGTTGATTCACCAGCCTGTAATCAATGCAAAGTCTGATGTCGACCTTGTTCTTCTTGAGCACGATCACAATAGGTGATGCCCACTGCGAACTCGAGAATTCGATGAGCCCACTCTCAAGGAGACGCTTCAGAAGCACATACACTTGCTGTAGATACTGTGGTGGAACTCGTCGAGCTCGTTGAGCAATCGGCTTTGCATTTTTCACGTCTAGATCGCAGTATACGCCCCGAGCTGGAGGCGGTAGCGCATTTCCCTCTCCCAGAAAGGCTTTCTGATGTCGTCTCAAGATATCCCTGATTTGTTGCTCTTCAGCAGGTGTCGTCACTCCAGGCGTACCAACGTCAGCTTTCTCGATGTCTAATTCTGGATGTAATTCTGCAATTTCAGGAAGCGTAGCTAGCTGATCTCTGAGTTCATGCAGTAAAATGGCATCATCACCTTCTCGGTAAAATACTGTCGGTTCCTCATGAGTTCTAGGCTGATTTCCTCCTGCTGACATCACCGTAGCAAAGTTCTGTGCCAAATCTGTCGATTTCTCTCGATGAGACTCGGTTAACGAAGAATTCTCAACGTTTTCAGACCGAACGGAAGGAGCAGGTTCACAAATTGCATATACTTGCTCTGAAGGCGTCTGATCTGACGTATCAGTCGCCTTTTCAGGAACTCCCGGAGGTCGACGAGAGATATCTCTGATTTCGCCAGTCCTGAGCTTGATCTTCGTTGGTGCAGGCCTTCTTGGAGTTAACACTGACGGTTCCCAGACGATGTCGTCTTCTTCTGCTTCTTGATTCAATCTGGCTTCTGTGGACGGAGTATTTTCATAAATCAGCATCTTCCACTCAGTCGCTTTCATGGAATTCGGTCTAGCAAATCGTCCCTTGGTTCGAGGAACGTGTCCGTACGCCACCAATGATGCGACGACAGTGTGAGGAGACAGGGGAACCCAATCAATCAGAGAGATATTCACCACCCGAATTGACACAGGTTGTCTGTGTTTTCCCCAGTTTGCTTGTGTCACCCAGTTGTCCCCACGACCTAGCCACAAGTCTAATTCTTTTCCCAGAGCGTCCTGGAACTGCTTTTTCAGACGGACTGTCAGACTTTGTCCCGGAGCTAACCAGTCTGGATGACTGGGAGAGATGGAATATTCACGTCCAATTGAGGATTCTGAAGGTCCTCCGACCAAGAGAACTCGCTCTTCATCTGGTAATTCCACTGCTCCTTCACGGACACAAATTCGCACACCGGCTGCATACATGAAATTCATTCCAAGGAGACAGTTCGTTCCTTCTCCGATGTTCCCAATCCAGACTTCCATCTCATACACCAGCCTCGCCCCGAAGGTAATTTTCACTTTTGCCTTTGCAATCACATATGTGGTCACACCTCCCATGCCTTTCACAGCCAACTTCTGTCCAAAACGAAGCTTGAGTCTGAACTTGCGTGCAAAGTCTTGACTCACAATGCTCGTTGTGGCTCCAGTATCTAGCATAATCACTGTTGGCTCATCATTCACAGCACCTCTGACAAGAGCTACCATGTGATGTTGGTCATCCGCCTCGTTTTCCTCCCACCAACCCATTCGCTGTCCAGGCTGGAGCTCCATTCGAGGGGTCCAGTCAGAATCCTCTACCATAGCAGCGTAACAGGAGGCTTCAGAATCTGAGGGGCCAAGTTCTTGCGAGATACATGCATTTTTGCCCTTAAAGGGTCCATGTCTCGACGTCATCATCGGACCCACATACGCAAACACACTCATAACTAGGGATTTTCGCTCGGCACGCACCAGACCCTGATCTGGCGAGCGTCCTAGTTTGACGAGGGCATGTTGTTGGTGTTTCTTGGGGTTGGAAGACCTTCGGCGTTCTTCTTGGAGGTATCATTCAGAGTCTTCTTATCCCGTAGCAAGGCGTAAAGCTCTTCCATCTTGGGACAGCTTCCCGCTGGATGGGATTGAGCACAGACTGAACACGTCACTCGCTTTCGGTGACACTTATCCGTTGGATGTCCGAATCCGTTGCAGTAGCCGCAGTGGATATCTTTCCAGCATTCGTCTGGGTTGTGACCTGTCCGGTTACACTTCGGACATGTTTGGCGTGGACTTTCAGGTCGCGCGGCTCGTAGCTGTTCACGGGGTTTCATGTATGGCTCTCGGGAAGCCGCTGGTCGCCCCGTGTTCGCAGAATTCTGAGACCATGGTGATCTGACCTGAGCTGCATACACCATTTCAGGATCTTCTTGTGGGTCGACCTCTTGGGTCGAATCTTCTTGTTCTTCCTCATCTGATGTTAGCTGAGCCTCAGCATAATGCACTTTGGCACGCTGACGTTCACCCGACTTCTCCTGTGGACGAAACCGTCCCATCTGAAGTTCAGTCTTTGGAAAATGCACTGACTTCTTCGTGTCATTCTGGAAGAGGTCATCAATTTCATCACGCTCTTCTTCGTGGGTCACATCCTGGAGATACTTCAGAGCGTCTTCAAAATCCTTCATGGAATCGAATGTGTGACTCGCGAGGTTCAGCATCATGGGGCGATCAGGAGCTTTCTGGAGGAATCGCTTAATGTGGCGCTTTCGGACATCTTTGCTGTGAATGTCTTCACCTGCCTTCCCAGCGGCTGCGTTCAATCGCCACAAAAATTGGAGAGGCTTCTCCTTCGATCTTGGTTTCAGAGCAAGATAATGCTCCATAGCCGAATCAGAAGCACGACAGAATTGCTCTCTGAAAGCCTGCGAGAGGCTCTTCCAAGATTGTTGAGTGCTTTTGTCGAGTTGTTGGTACCATGCTTTGGCACTACCCTCAAGCCATCTCACCATCTGTCTGGCTTTCTCATCAGCCGACCACGAGCACGCTTCAGCAGAGTACGTGAACTGGTTCCACCATTTCTTACGTTCAGCCAGACTTCCCGAGCCGTTGAACACCGGGATGGAATTGTAGGGCATCATCATCCGAACTGTGACCATTTGGTTGGTCGCCTTAGCTTCAATTTTCTCAGCTTTGACCTTCTTCGGTGTATCTCGTGGTGGATCTGGAGGCAATGGAGGATTAGACGGAGGCCACGCCCCGAATCCAAATCCGGAAGAGAATCCAGGGGCTCCTGAATTCCTCGGAGGCAACCCTGAGGTGTCTCTCTGCGGCGTTCCTTGCTGTGGATGCTGTGACTGACGAGTTGTCGAGGGTTCTGACTTTACTGAGTTGAGAGTCGTCACAGGGAATTTCGTCGGTGTCGCTGAATTCGTCATTTGCTTCAGAGGAACTGGTAGACTTTTGGACGTCGCAACTTGGTTCTCCAGAATGCGGATCTTTTGCCGATATATCTCTTCTCGTTCTGCATAACCCTTACGTTGAGCTTCCAGCAGTTCCTGCTGATCCACTTCCCATTGCTGTCTCTCAGCTGCATGGTCGTCTGATGACACTTGCAATTCTGTCATCACCTGACCGTTATGCACCTGAAACATCTCTTGCATCAGACGCTCTCTGTCCTTATAGCTCTGAATGAGCTCTGCTGTCTCTCGTTCCCAGGATGCTTTGGCAATATTGAACTTTTCTGTCTCCTCGCGTCTGATTTCAGCAATCTGCCGTTCCTTCTCTTGGTCATCCAAAGTTCTAGCTTGTGCATTCTGCACTTGGGTGTTCCGGAGCCGTTGCTGAAATTCCTTCTGCTGCTGAATTTGTTTCACTCTCTGCAGCTCCTCCAGGCGTTGTTGTCCAGTTAACTGGCTTGCAGCCAGTTGGTCCAGACGTATCTGTTCCTCAGCAATCTGACGTAGCCTTTCTTCTCTGAATCGCTTTGCATCTTCGAGTCGTTGTTGTCGTTCTTGCTCCAGGGCCCTCTTTGCACTGTCGGCCTGGGCTCGGAGAAATTCCATTTGCTGCGCAACAGGATCTCCGGTCGTCTGCAACTCAGACGATCCGCTTGGTTCAGGGTGCATGCTAATGTTCTGGCGTAGCGAGCTCGCCAGTCGCGGTTGGACCGTTGGGATCTGACTTTCTGAAGATATAGCTTGACCACTTGGCGGATCCGTCGTTTCCTTGATTTGGACAGTTGCCGTCACTCCAAAAGGCTGCACAGGAACTACTGGGACCGCTTGGGCTGACATCACCATGACCCCTGGAGGCGGAGCTACCCCTTCTGAGCTCGATGCACTGGACATGCTCTGATCTGAGGAGCGTCCAGAATTTCTTTGGCTAGGAGAGTCACCCTTGCTCTCTGTATCCATGGATTCTGACTCCGATGACGCCATTCTGAAGCTGAGGCTGCTGGGAGTCGGCGCAGATTCACCAATCTGTCTCAATCGCTTCAGTGGAAGACGTTCGGTACTGCTAGTCGAGCTTGTGGACTCTCGCTGACGAACAGTCTTCAGACGCAGGATGACATCTGCTGTAAGGTGTTCTCTGACGCCTTCGAGCATCAGAATGTCACCTTCCGCGTCAATCTCCATCATTTCCACGTCTTCGAGATTGTCCACATGGACAAATGGTCGCTCAAGAGGTCTGAATGAGCAGGGCAGGTGTAACGCAGCGTCACGCCAGGCTTCCATCATCTCTTGGAGTAGTCGAAATATTGGCTGAATCTCAGATGAGATTAATTCCGATGCGAGATCACGAGTAGCTGTCATTACATTCCATCTCGAGGCCACGTTGTTGAATTCATAGCCTGCTTCTTCCAGGGCAGTCTGTAGTAATGCAACTCTCTCAGCAGGTTGCAAAATATCCAGCGGAATCTCAAAGATAGCCATATTCGAGACCATTGGCAGACATCCGTGACGGATCTGCAACACTTGGAGCCAGGAAGCTTGCTCAGGCTGGAGCCGCAACCTCAGATAAGCATCCAAACGTGTGGCAATCCTCACCCATCGGTCCATCAGCTGAGGATCTACAGCAGGCGGGTATGCGGGGTCTCGGAGAGGCTGTGGGCCAAGTGACGCGGCGTTCCATCGTTCCAATTGTTGATTCACATATTCTGTCACTTGGTCCTGAGAAAAATGAACTCGGTCAACCTCACAGATCACGAGCTCGGCCGTTGACACTTCTGACGGAGCTACGTAGCCCCAATTCCACGCAGGAATCACACTTTCAGATGCTTGAGCTGTCACCCGTGACTCAGAATACGTCGAAACGTCTAAATCCACTTGATTCGTCGAACGGGTCGTCAGAGACTGCTGAAATGACAGCTCTCGGGGAATCTGTGGCGAGCTTGGAGTGGCTGAGGTTGCCCCGGGGGGGAAGTCGAATGGATTAGCTCCCTGAAGCTGAATTCCAGAGGTAACCATCGTTCCAGAGTCTGCAAGGCGGCTGAATTCAGATTCTGGATAGCCTTGTGACTCTTTAGGGTGCGCGAGAGTTCCAGAACTCTCAAGCGCGAGCCGTTCTTTCTGTTTTTCTTGGTTTTCTTGCTGCATGTCGGTAGATTGAGGGTCTTTTCGCACGTTGGGACCCGATCCGGGCATGCGCACCAGTTGTGATGATGCGCTTGCGGCTCAATCTGAGGACGCGCTCGAATCGTCTGATAAACGATGAGCAACAGTCCCAGAGAGCGCGATAGTGCCGCAGCGAGAGAGATCAGACCGATCTCTCCCGGTCAGTACCGGAGCGTTGT
>JAADXC010000687.1:0-13413 GCA_023336425.1 Phytopythium cucurbitacearum (nom. inval.) | reverse complement strand
GTGTACTATTTGTTGTGTGTATATGGCGTGTATGTTTGAATATGCGAGTGCAAAAAGCAAAAGATGAGCCCCCAGGCGGGATCGAACCACCGACCTTTCGCTTACGAAGCGAGTGCTCTACCACTGAGCTATAGGGGCTTGATGTCGTGTTGTACCAAAATCAGCATAAAAATTATCCCAATATGCGTATCGCACTGACCATTTCCACCGCCGTGATTGTTCTGCCTGTCGATTTCCGATCGGGAACACCACTGTTGGGTTTGATCTGTATTGATTGCGAATATGGTTTGATATTGAAATAATTTGTACTATTTTGTTTTTAATTCCATTATTGTGGTCTATATTGTATCTATTGGAAAATTACTGTTTGCCTTTCTGGTTGCGGAGCCCACAAGCAGTAGCCATGACGAACGAAAGCCGCCAGTACGGCCTTCGCATGCGCTCGAGCGCCGCCAAGATTCGCCAAGGGGGGTCGAGGGAGACGAGAGGCCGTTCAGCTTCCCCGGACGAGAGAGAGGCGTCTGGTGGCCGTAATAGCACGGGAAGGTGGACGACGACGACGGCGACGAGAACCTCGAGTTCGACGAGCCGGCGGGAGGCGAGCGTTGGCATGAGCACACCCGAACCAGTACAGCGCACGCTGATGGAACACTACGAGGACGATGATGACGAGGACTACGAAGAGTTCATGGGCGTCAATCGTCCAGTGTATCGCAGCGCCGTGTACAGACACCACGAGGAGGTGGCCCAAGAAGACTACGAAGACGAGGATGACGAAGACTATGACGACAGCGACGAGTCCGATGAAGGCGACGAAGACGGCGACGAAGAGGTTCACGAGACAATAAGAGTTGCTGACCTCAAAACGCGGGCTGCTAGTGCCGCGACATTTTTCCGACAGCATGGTATTGCGACAGGTACCGCTCTACGATTGACTCGATTATCCCCCGAGGCTCATCATTGCTGGTGACAGGGCTTGGAGAGCAAGTGGCTTCATGGGTTGTGGTGAAGAAAGTTGTCAAATGTCTGCGGAAGCTCTGGGTAAGCCTGTTTGGACGTAATGATTACCGGTGTAGGTTGGCTCGGAATTGACAGTGCTGTTGCGGGTTTGTTTAGCGCTTCATTGTCCGGAATGCGTTCATGGCCGTGAATGTGTTGTGGCTGCTAATGCCGCTGTGCTGCTTCGCCGTGGCAATCGCCGTTCCCCAGTACCTGACGTCTGCCATTCGCTATGTTGACATCCTGACGACTTCTGTCGGTGGCACCCAGACGGGAGTGGGTGGTTATGAAGAAGGGACCATGCGATCCATCGTTCAAGAACTTGTCGAGGTTAGAATGTCGGTGATGAATGATGAGATCGTCAGGTTGCGGCAAACCGTACTAAACCAGGAGCGCGAAGTCGAGGCGCTCCGGCTGCTTCACGAGTCATTCCGAAAAGTCCACGATGAATCGCAGCAGAAACTCAGTCTGATGAATGCCGATAGCGAGCTCGCTGTGCACATTGAGAGGTTAGTTGGTCGGCATACAGACGATCTGGTACGTCGTTTTCGTCTTGATATTGTTGCAGACATTGTTGCTGAGCTGGAGATACCTTAGTGGTCCAAGTTACAGGAGCAGTCCTCACAATATGAGCAAGACTGGAAGTCGACCGTGAAGAAACAACACGATGAGATGAATGTACGGAATCGCGCGACAGCTTATTGGACGTCTAGTAGATACCGTGTTCTTATACTGGGTTCTGTTGGTGCAGAGTCTTCGCAGCTTGGTGAAAACTGCCGCCACTTCTTCGAATCGTGTGGGAGTGTATGACGAGAGCAAGATCAAAGAGGAGTTCGACACGTGGCGGAGTGTATTTCAGAGCGAGCTACAGCTCGACGTGAGACGCGAGATCCAAGGGATCGAGGATCGTTTGTCCAAGGTGGTTCAGAAGGAAAAGGCGCTGCTGGACACGAGTGCTAAAGCGCTCCACAACTTGGCAGCAAACCCGGCGCTGCAGGCAATCGTCAACGACGCGGTAGCCGTCGCCGAATCGAAGCGACTCGGCCGAGTGGACCACGCCGCGCTTGCAAATGGAGCGACCGTCGTATACTCCGAGAGGTGAGATGTGCTGTGGACTCGTCGAACATCCGATTTCAACTCACAGGGTGGTGTTCGTAGGGATATGCTGTATCCTGACGAGTTCTTCTCACTTGCGTCTTTGGGCGAGCTTGTGAGCTTTGGATCTGACCTTGACAGCTCTAAGTTCACGTCGCGGTCGCATCGAAGCCCGTCTCGGTTGTTTAGAGGGCTGCACACGTCATGCGACCAAGTGCCATGGTGGCTATCGCGCCATAATGGACGCCCTGAAACTGCGCTCTCGGTACGAGGGTCGAGTTGTCTAGGTATCGCTGGCAAGTCATGCTGACCGAGCGTTTGATTGATCGCTCTCCCAGGAAACCTCGGAAGTTGGCAGCTGCTGGGGAATACCTGGCACGTTCGGCCGACTAGCTGTCAAGTTTGCGCATCAGATCATCGTTGACTCGGTCTCAATCGACCACATCGCAGCCCAGATTGCTACGGACTTTGGCTCTGCTCCACGCGAGTTTGCGATCCTGGTAATGATATACAAAGCTGTACCGCACTTGTGCTGGGACACGAAGCTCACTGCTCTTGTTCAACCAACAGGGCATATCCGGTAACCCATTGCGCGATTCTGTCGAGCTGATTCCGTTCGGAAATTTCTCGTACGTGCGTGATGGCTCGCCGCGCCAAACATTCACATTGACGACTGCGGTGGTAAGCTACTAGATCGTTTATTTTGACTGCGATGAGGCATCACGATGTGTTTGATATTTTGCGACTTGACAGAGCCAGCGGACACCAGTTGATGGTGTTGCGATCGAAATCACGTCCAACCACGGGAATCCCGACTACACGTGCCTGTATCGATTTCAAGTGCATGGAGCTGTAGTTTAACTACGGTTCCGTTGTCAGCAGCTCACTACCACTCACAGTCGACTTAGTGGCACCCCTCTATTATATGTCGTCGAGATCAGACGTTAGCGCAGCTCAGATTTGTGACTTTGAGCCGAAACCGCAGCGTATCGCTGCTTTGCCTTCTGGAGTATGCGCTTTTCGCTCGTCCGAATGTACAGGCAGGATCGCAGCCACGGGGCCATTTGGTTCTCATTCGCGGCAAGAAATGTCTGGTCAGCCTACGCACACCCAACCATGAACAACGCAAACTTGTCAAAACACCTCTAGTGAGTGCAACAGCAAATGCCTCCCATACCTCCAATGTTGTGCTATGCTGCCGGATGCGCTGGTCAACAATTGCAGATATTTCATCATTCAACTTGCAAGCAACTGACGTCGGAAATTGCACTACAGCGTCGTCGTGGCGCGAACCCTCACGAGCGAATGCTTGTTCAACAAGGAGGCGCAGTTCCTCGGACGAAGCAGTTTGAAGCTGGAGCCACAAGTTCGAGTCACTCGAGAGTTCTCCGTGATGGTCCAATCGGAGCGTCTTCTTGAAGAGAAAGGGTGGTGAGGATGATCGTACAACCCCTCGAATCTTCATTGCCTCGACCAGCTCCACTTTCTGTGCAAATGCAGGATCATCAGTGCTCAACCGCTGCAGGTGACTTGGAACGGGGAGGTCGACCACATCGTGCGGGTTTGACGGCATCACAAAGCCATAATTGCGCAGCAGTCGAATGTTTGCATGATGGCCGTAGTTGATACAGAGCTGCTCTCCTGGATCGTACGCACGCGACGTGTGGATTGTGAACCCTTCGTGCGGATCAAAGCTCTGGACACATTCATCACTGAATCCAAACAGTAATCGAATCGTCAGAGAAAAACACCAGCTCAAAGGCATTTCGATACAGCACAGCTACCCGTTGTCAGCGTGGTTGAACAAGTCAAAGAATGGGATGAGCGTGAAGGGCTGATGCTGGCCGGACGTCGCGCGAGACATGAGAATCGAAATTGCCCAGAAGAACGCCTCCGGATTGATGAACGAATTGTTGGTCCCGAAAAAATGGCGATACACCTGCATGTAAAATTTCGATCTGCATCGAACATCATTGTGAATAGAATGCAGACCGCACCAGTTCCTCAAAGAGTTCACAACGTACGTCTGTTGAATTGAGCGCGCAACTTCGGTGCATCCCTGCAGCTCTTTGAACTGCGCATCGTCCCAGTAGAGCGGCAAGTCGACGAACCGTGGCAGCGAGTTCACGTACAGCGCCTCTAGATCACGGGAGCTGTTTGCGGGTTTTGACATGTCCGCAAACACTCGATCTGGCTCCTGCGCGTGCGGGAAATTGACCAGCAAGTGCACACCGAGCGCCAGCGCATTCGGGACGAACGCCTCACCGAACTGGAAGGACGGGTTCGAGGCGACGAGCTCCTCAAGCTGTTGCAGGAATCGCGGCGCCTTGTCCCGCGCTCGCTCAATCGCATGCTCGGCAGAGAAGGGGAACCACACATCGCGCGCCGCCTGCAGCACCAGCGTGTCCTTGGGGATGGACTCGCGAGCCACGACACCAACGCCCATGCCTGGGATCGCCCTCGCCTCGATAGCGGGCAACACGAAGCTCCCGTGGCTGCGACACATGGCATCCTGCACGCGCTTCAACGCCGCCATAGTCGCCATGATGCGGATTGCGTTGCTGATGGCGACGAAGTAAACTTCATGTGGGCCACATACATTGCTGTGTACAGCTTTTTATTGCACATTTTGTATGAACGATCCTCAGAATGGAGCAATTCAAATGGTACACAATTGCTGGTCACGTTGATGCGGAAAAGTGTCGCCAATCCCGAAAAGAAGTGGTGGTGAGCAGATCTCTCTCGAGCGACAAGCATGGCGGAGCAGGATGCGACGGCGTCGCAGCTCAAGTCGATGGAGGAGCTGGTGTCCTTCCTGACGCACCCGCGGCCGGAGCTGCGCAAGTCTGCGTCTAGTCTGCTGATCAACATGACCGCATCGGACCAGGGACTGCACCAATTGCTGCAGCTCAAGAAGGTCGACGTCGTCCAGGCGCTGTGCCGCGTCGTGAGCGACATGCGTCCGATCGCTGAGGACGCCATCAAGGCGCTCATCAACCTCACGGCCTCCAACCCGACGGCGTGCGAGCGTGCGCTCAAGTTTGATCTGTTGAACCGCGTGATGACCCAAATCGAGGACGACGAGTGGCGGCTCACCGACTACTCGATGATGTTGCTTGCCAACGTGACGACAACGCCCGAAGGAGCGAAGGCGCTGCTCGGCTGCGACGAAAAGTCTTCGGGTGAAGTGCAGGCTGTGCGTGAAAAGAAGATTCGTCATCTGACCAACGCGTTCATGGAGGGTGAGCCTGAGCCAGAGGGTGTGGACGCGAACACCGGGGACGCCAAGTGGGATGACGACTACCAGTACGTGGCCAATGTGCTCTCGAACATCAGCCAGCTGCAGGAGGGTCGCGACTTCTTGACCAAGCACCGAGGAGACACGACACTCGTGGCTGCACTCATGCCGCAGCTCCGGTCACCCAACGTCGTGCGCCGCCGTGGCATCGCCTCCATGGTTCGAAACCTTTGCTTCGACACGGACAATCATTTCTACCTGTACGACCAGCTCGACGTGCCGACGAAGATGATGTACTTACTCGCGGGACCTGAGGCTCTTGAAGAAGAGGACAAGATCGGCATGCATCCAAGCATCTACCGTCTCGGCGACAAGAAGAAGCGTGAGGTAGACAGCCAGGTGCGCTTGTACGCTGTCGACAGCCTCTTGCTGCTATGCACCACGCGCAACGGTCGCAACGACTTGCGGCGCAAAAAGGTGTACCCGATTGTGCGCAATGCGCATCTTGTGGAGTCCGACGAGGAGATTGGCGACCAGATCTACAAGCTCGTTGACTTTCTGATCCGTGACGAGGAAGGAGAGGAGCCAGACTGGAACGCTGTGCGTACCCAGGCTTTTGCCGACGATGCCAAGGAATCCAAGACAAATGACGAGGGCGAGGTCGTGCTGCCGCCAGTGTCCACGGTCTCCGTCGACGCCGAGGAGGACGAAGTCGAAGAAGTCCCCGCTAAGGTGACGCCAACCCGAGTTGTGCTGGAGGACGAAGAGGTGTCTGATGACGTCGCGGCTCAGCTTGCCGACGAGATCATGGCTCTCGACGTGAGCAGTGACGAAGAGGACGAGGACAACGCTGACGACGAAGACGTTGGAGTCGACTAAAGATATGTCCACTCGTGACGCCTTTTACACGATTCGCGCGCATATTCGTCGTTTGTCACTGCTTTGTCTTCTTCCTACCTTCGAGTTTGTGACCAATAGCAACAGCGACGGAAACAAGGTTCGCGTATATATAATGTATTCGTCACATCATCAGTCTTAGTCTCAGTCGTTGCGAGCGATCTGCGCTGCTCATGAAGCTGCGCATTCTGTGGCCATCTTGGCCGTCGTCACTGTACAATCACACTCATTCAGCTGGCACTATTAGATCAGGAAGTGACTTGCGACGGCACGGTCTCAGTTGCCAGCATTGAGATCGAGCTCGTGTGTGGCCACGCTCATGAAACGCTCCTTGGAGAACTTCCGCCGCACAGCAGTCAGCTTGCTGTTCTTCCCAACACCGTTCCTGCCGTTCCACAGCACTTCCTTCAAATCATCCATGCACGGCCGCATCGCGAGCTCGCTGTACGTTGAGTGATACTCCACAGTTGAGGACTACGAGCACGGTGCAAGCGTTAGACATGTTGCCAAACAGCTAGAAGGACACCCACCCAACTCACCCAGGCTGGCAGGTTCTTCATCTGGGTCCTTGCAATATGGACAGCCGACGCAGCGATGAGCGACGGGTTGTACTTGAGCAGCTTGATTTCTTGCAGGCTGCGGTCAATCACGTAGTGGGCAAAGTGCTCGACGCGGTTGTCGGTGGTACGGGAAGCCTTCAAGAAGCGCTTCATGAACTGATACGCCGTGGGAAACGTGACGCGGTACTTGATGGCCGCGAGCAGTTCGCGCTCCATGCCAAACAGCTCTTCTCGCGTGTACGCGTTGTCGGTGATCTTGACAAAGTCGACTGCCTCGGGCGGGTAAATCTCTTCGTACTTGGACGCAACGAACAAGGCGGTGATACCGACCAGCTGCAAGCGCTGGCGCTTGATCGACTTGTTCTTCTCCAAGAAGCGGTCGATGAGCAAGACGGCGATGTGCAGCGTCTGCGGCAAGAGCGCATACTTGTAGTGCACGTCCACGAGCCAGTCGACAAGGATGGCGCGCATCTTCGAGTTGATATCCGACTGGAGCGACATGTAGGCGTTGCTGGGTTGGCGCTTTTTCTGTCATGCCACGAAGAACATGTCAACACTTTGGCGACCAACTCACACACCAACGACTGGAGTGTCAGCGTACCTCGGTTGCGAGGTGGTACGCTGTAATGTCCTCGGCGTACTGCCAGCATTGGGTGGGGTCGTTCTTATCTGCCGAGTCAATGTCGTGCCTCGCGCTGGCACTCGCGCTTTTGGCCTCATCAATCCTTGCCAGAGCCGACGCAGACAGAGGCTTCTTGTCCGACAGGCCGAGCGAATGCAAGGTGTTGACAACAGGAGTGGTTGGAGGCAGATCACGAAACAAGTGCGTGGTCTGCGCGCGCTTGGCTAGCAGCTTCTTCTTGGCCAAAGCTGTGCCAGAGCCCAACGCGTGACTCGTCGAACTCTTCTTGACCTAGTTGACACCGCAAGTGACTCGAGTTAGTCTCGGACAACGGGCAGACGGGGAGTGAAAATGCACTTACGCTGATGCGGTTGGTGACGTCGGCGAGCGCAGCGCGGCGTTCACCCAGCGGAGCACGGCGTTCGCCTAAAGGAGCGCGCCGTCCGACCGCCGACGTCGTGCTCGCACTCAATGCGGCTTGGCTCTTATGCAGCCGCGGGCGTTTGTCGATGTGGCTGGCGTCATTCAAGGCCCGGAAGTTCTGCATCATTGCCATGCCATCAACACGACACAAACTCGTGTCAATCGTATTCAACCAGCAATAGGAAGGGATAACACATTGAGGTATTTACCTTGCCGAGCCGCGAATGGCTGGCCGCCTCGACAGGCATCTCGTTCTCGTTGTTCGCATGCATGCCAGTCGGAGACAAAGGGATGCCGCGGCTGTAATAGCGCTGTCGCCGCAAGGCTCAGATCGCTGGGAAGCTAGAGACAGGGAGAAGGCGAGCGCGCAGACGTCAGTCCACGCTGCCGAGCTGCTGGGTCACTCAGGAAAGCGGCGGACGGACCGGAAGGGCGGTGTGGCCGAAGCAGGGATTTTAGATATCAATGGGAGGCGAGCGACACCTATGGCAGGCAGTCAGGTGCACCGCGAATGACTTGTGCTGAGTATACCCAAGGCCAACTTGGTGGTTCAAATTGCAGCCTTTTCAAAATTTGAAACGTGTCACAGCGAAGCGCCGATAAAGTGCGACGACCGGTATGGGATCCAAATACCGGTTTCCAAAACCGGCTTTCCGACTGTGGCCATCCTGTTCGAGCACTCTCGCAGCTAAACGCACCTGAAAGTGCAATTGCTGAGCATCTGAATCTCCTCCCATTCCTTCTTCCTCTCTTCCGTTCACTTTCCACGCGAAACGTCGAGCTGGCGCGTCGGCCGGAGAACCGCCTACAGATACATCGGCCGAGCACGGTCTGTCGCGCGATAATGGCTACCTAGGCGCTCGCACTAGTGCTATGCTACATGTTGTGTATCGGCCGAGCCCTGCGTCCTTCTCGGACTTCATGGATGCACACGCATTCAATCAATCCCACATTGGTCCGGCGTCATCAGCGAATTCTTACCGGCGTCCCTGAGCGACGTGTGGGACGTCGACACTCGTCCTAGCCAATCGGAGGGCTCAATTTGGTAAAAAGGGGTAACAAGGTCGAGTTTTTACGATCGATCCTGAGCAGAAACTTCAAGGCTCCTCCTCTTCCCTGCTTGAACGGCCGCTTCGGTTCAAGCGAGGCTACCGAACGAGCTGCCTCGCGCAACGGCTATAGTGAGCGCGAGAGAGTTGGCGAGTGAATGCGAATTCCGGCTTGGCCGCCCTGTCGGCTGCCGCTCTCACAACGCAATTTGCGCCGTAGCCGTAAAGTGCGTTCGTTCGTCGCCTTCGTCTGCTCAAGCTCTCCGAGATCCAAGTAGCACTCTACGATGAGCGCAGTCACGAAGCCGGCGTCCGCCGCGCCGATGAAAAAGGTCGACACCCTCGGCAAGCGCAAGAAGTCCGTCGATGGTGCGTTGCGGTTCTTATAGTTGGTGCTTATCACACACATCTCAGACTGATCAACACGTTCTGCCGACTCCTGTAGCCGAGGACGTGAAGCAGATCGGCAAGAAGGACGAGTTCGACCCAAACCAGTTCTACGTGTCGCTCACGTCGCACGCCGAGCAGTTTGGCGTCGAGCCCGTGCGCATTCGAGTACGCTGCTGTTCGAGCTGAGTTGCAGGATGCCGCCATCTGTCTAACCATTTCCGCCGTCTGTGTTACAGTGGGGGATGAAGGAGCCGGATGTGCGTGGACCGATTATTGGCACGACCCGCCACCACAAGTATCGCAACGCCATCGGTGCTCACGGCGGGTCGTACTGCATCTACCGCGGTCTCGCAATCGCTTCGGGTGCCATGGGCAAGAACACCATCCCCGACCTCACGCAAACCACTCCGGCCGCGAAGATTGGGCCACATCCATCGTGGGGTGATCCTGAAAAGGTGCGAGCTTGCATGTGTTGTCACTTTTGTACTGGTGCTTGATTTAACTCGTGTGTGCGACGTGACTTTAGATTGTGACAATTGACCCGTTTGGTCACTGCGTGCTCGAGGCGTTTCCCGAGTACTTCCAGAAGGGCTACGACATCCGTCCGACCATTGCCGGTGCGTGGACTACCGGGTGTCAACGCACAGACTGCCATTTCTGTTTCCTAATCGTTGATCTCGTGAACACCGATCTAGTGACAAAGGCCCACATGGACATGCCGGAGATTCATGAGGCCATTCGCCTTGGTCGCCTGAAGCCCGACGGCAAGATTCTGAAGAAATCGTCTCAGCTCGTGATCACGAAGGCGGCAATCGACCCGGTCTGGTACCTTCCCGGTGTTGCCAAGCGCTTCAACACGACGGAGGCAAACCTCCGCCAGCAGATCTTCCAGGCGACGAACGGCATGTACCCCGAACTTGTCACTCGCACAGATCTCAAGGTGTTTCTTCCGCCGATTGGAGGGTACGTGAAGAAGCAAGGTTGATCTCCTGAAGAGTGCTGACACGCACGTTCGTGATTCTGCCAGCCTGACGGTCTACATCTTCGGTTCAGTGGAGTCCATCTCGGACCCGACCAAGGAACTGGCGGTGCGCGTGCATGACGAATGCAACGGCTCGGACGTGTTTGGCTCGGATATCTGCACGTGCCGTCCGTATTTGGCGCATGGCATTGAAGTCTGCGTGGAGACAGCCCAGCGTGGCGGGTAAGGTCGCTTGTCTGCTCCCGCGCGATTGATTGGAGCCACAACTGAGTTTCTTTCTGTATCTCACACAGCGCGGGCATCATCATTTACTTCCGCAAGGAGGGCCGTGCGCTTGGCGAGGTGACCAAGTACCTCGTGTATAACCTCCGCAAGCGTCAGGAAGGTGGCGACAGCGCGGAAGAGTACTTCAACTGCACTCAGACGGTCGCTGGCATCCAAGATGTTCGCTTCCAGGCGCTCATGCCGGATGTCCTGCACTGGCTTGGGATCACCAAGATCGACAAGTTCGTGTCCATGAGCGACATGAAGTACGACGCGATCGTGAACTCGGTAAGTGCTTTTCGGATTGTTTTCTATCGGCATGAATCGACTCGAGTACGTACTGATGGCTGTGGATGCTAAACAGGGAATTCAAATCGTGGAGCGCATCCCGATCCCAGAAGAACTGGTGCCGGAGGATGCTCAGGTGGAGATAACCGCCAAGGTGTT
The DNA here is from genome assembly GCA_023336425.1 of Phytopythium cucurbitacearum (nom. inval.). Lineage (NCBI taxonomy): Eukaryota > Oomycota > Peronosporomycetes > Pythiales > Pythiaceae > Phytopythium > Phytopythium cucurbitacearum (nom. inval.). Next base: position 2,447 of record JAADXC010000687.1, on the reverse strand, counting down.
CGCCGGATACAACGGCGGCAGCGTGTACAAGGTGGACGCGGACAAGCTCAAGAAGGTGAAGGGCCGCGATGACAGCGAGTACGAGTGAGCACGCTGAGCAGTGAGTGCTTGGTGCGATCGACGAGACGAAGTAGTAGAGTAGAGAGAGATGAACTCGAATGTGCTCTTTGGATTTGATCGCCTGGCTTGCATGTGACGTTAAATCGAACAGATATCAACACGTTTTGCGTTTTTGTTTTGTTTTGTTTTGATTTATTTTTGAATTTCGGGCAAAAAAGCATCGAAAATGAAAAGTTTGATCACATTTGTAATTTTCGAAAACCTGTCTGCTTTGATTGCCGAGCGAACAAGATCCGGCAAAATCCGCCCGTTCATCGGCGCGCAGGGAGCGGACACGAGAGAAGGAAGGCATCCGCCAGTGCGCAGGACTAGGAGCCCCGGCGCAGACCAGCGAGGAGCGCCGCCACCATGATTCAGTCCATGTTCATCATGACGACCACGGGGTGCGTGTTGCCTTACTGCTCCTGGCTGTTTGCCTGGTCGTTGTGCTGACTGTTGCTCCATGCTTCAGCGAGGTGATCATCGAGAAGCACTGGCGCGGGCTCACGAGCCGCAACGTGTGCGATTTCTTCATGGAAGAAGTCAACAAGTACCGCGAGCGCGAGGATGTGCCGCCGGTGATCACGACGAGCAAGTACTACCTCGTCAGCGTGTTCCGAGACGACCTCTTCGTGCTGGCGGTCGTGACCAACGAAGTATGTCCTACAAGCGTGTCCAGTATTGGCAAGGGATGCTACGGGATCGATATCTGACCGTATGGTGCGATGGTGCAGATCTCCCCGCTGTTCGTTATCGAGTTTCTTCATCGCGTCCTCGCTGTTTTCCGCGATTACTTCGGTTCATTTGATGAGAACTCGATGAAGGACAACTTCTCGACGGTGTATCAGGTGCGGTGCCACGTCTGTTTACACTGTTAGTCGATGTGGCGAGCGCTGACTTGTGTGTGCGTGTGGTATCAGCTGTTGGAGGAGATGCTTGACAACGGTTACCCGCTGACCACAGAGCCAAATGCCCTCAAAGCGATGGTGGCGCCGCCATCAACCGCGAACCGGATTGCAGCGATGGTGTCGGTACGTCGCCTTTGAGTTCGTTTTGTAGCTGTTTAGTGCTGACAAAATGGGAACATATCTAGGGTAAGTCGCGCGTGAGCAACACATTGCCCGAAGGTGCCATCTCCAACATCCCGTGGCGCAAGAGCGGCGTCAAGTACACGCAGAACGAGATCTACTTCGACATTGTTGAGGAGATTGACGCGATCGTGGACAACAACGGCCAGATGATCTCGTGCGAGGTGAACGGCGTCATTCACTGCAACAGCCGCCTCTCTGGCGTTCCCGATTTGACAATGGTGTTCACGGATCCGTCCGTGATTGATGACTGCTCGTTCCACCCGTGCGTCCGGTACTCGCGATACGAGCGCGAGCGTGTGATCTCGTTTGTGCCGCCCGACGGCCAGTTCGAGCTGATGCAGTTTCGCGTGCTAACCCAGCAGCTGATCCCCCCGATCTACTGCCAGCCACAGATCGCCTACAATGACAAGGGGACGGGGACCCTGGATCTGCAGATTGGTACCCGTGGGATGCCGACTCTCGTCTCGAATTCAAGGAAGAGTCTGCAAGTCGAGGACATCACGGTGGATGTGACGTTCCCCAAGAGTGTCCGCACGGTCGACGTGAACACAGAGCACGGCACGTGTCTGTTTGATGAATCCACCAAGACGGTCAAGTGGAACGTTGGGAAGCTGGGCAAGAAGGTGGTCAACCCTACGCTTCGCGGGAACATCGTCTTGCACCAGAACTCTTCTGTTCCAGACGAAAAGCCTGTCGTGCTGTTGGGGTTCAAGGTGCCGATGGCCACCGTTTCGGGACTGAATGTCGAAACCTTGCTGATCACCAACGAGAAGTATAAGCCGTACAAGGGTGTTCGGACTCTTACCAAGGCGGGACGGTTCCAGATCCGGATGTAGGGAGGAGGCACGGATGCAGTCGGGGATTCCTGTTTTGCCGATAAGTCGGTCTGCTGTGGAAACTTACGAAGAGTTTGAGCATAGTTGCTCTCGGGAGCGATACCACCACTGCATTTAATGTGATGCCATCAGTTTGGTTGACATTGCTGTCTTTTGGGACAGAGTTCTCTGCTGGGTACGGTTTGTCACTTATCAACGCTTGTCAAGCACTTGAGCGAGCTCGGTTGGCCTGCCTGCTCGGTATGCAGTCTATGCTTCATAGTATCATTGGTGCTCTCTGGGTGTGGTGGTGGTGGTGGTAGTTGTTGGCCACTTGGAGAATTCAATAATGAGGTTGGCGGAGCTGACGCTTCAACGCGGACGGCGGATTATGAATCACCGTTAGCATGTCCCGCGCCATGTGACAAGCGTGTCAAGCTTC
>JAADXC010000686.1:0-13490 GCA_023336425.1 Phytopythium cucurbitacearum (nom. inval.) | reverse complement strand
TAGAAACCGCTAATAGACGTGTTCACTTTATCAAAAGTGACCGTGTTCGGGAACTGAAAATCATATTACACCGTGTTTTGGCGATCCCACATCAAATCTCGCAGGTAACCCCGTGAAACGCGATGCAAGGACCGTAATTCCTGACTACCTGGTAGTCATAGTTCCAGTGAAGGGGTATGGTGTAACCCTCATACACCACCGAGCGTAAACACACTGTTCCCTTTCACTATGTCTTAACTACGGAAATGGCCCGAATTCGCTGCAGTTTCGTAATTACTATAAAGTAATTACAAGAAAAAAGGGAACAGTGTTCCCTTTTTCACACGTCACAGCTCGTATTTTGCATGGCATAACCCGGTTATATAACTGTGTACCCTGAAGGCACAAGTTGGAGTTCGAAAAGCATAACTCCGCTATGTACGAATGTATAGTCTCGGTCTGTAGTCTTACAGTTTATAATCTAAGCTCAAAACCTTTTGCCAACGACGTTTATACAATAATCGCAGGCAATAGCAACAGTTGTCAATAGCTGGATGACTGGAATTTGGTTACTGCCCACGAATGCTCGTGTACATTCTAGCGAAAGGTATCGCCCAGACCTGAACAATGAAAAATATTAAAAGCAGAACGAGCGAACCCTCGCCGAAGCGCCGAACTCGCGCCGAACGATGCCGTGGAAACGTCGCGTGGGCCACGAGGAAGCCCCGCAGAAGCGCAGCCGCCGGAGCGCTCGGTCGACAGTGGCGTATGCGGAACAAATCGAAGATGGGGGACGGCGGACAGAAACTCAGGAGGCCGGAGGAGCGCCGAGACTGTCGCAGTGCATGGAAGTGACTCACGACCCGGAGCTCGGCGCGGGGGACGGAGGCGGAGCGGGGGGTCACGAGCAGGCATTGCTCATCGCCCTTCACACCCGTCGGGTCTGTCTGTCTGCCTCTGTTCACACTGTTTTGTACACACATTTGTGCTGTGCCGAATGTATGTGCGAGAACGCCGCTGCTGTCGTAAACACGAAGTAACTGCGGTGCTGACGTGCTCGATACGTTCGCCGAGAAGGTTTGTTTTTATTTTTTTGGTTTTGTAGGGGGGGGGGTGACCTCGTTTCGGAAACACGGTGGCGTATGCAACGCCGCTCGATCACAGACACGTTGAAGTTTCGGTAAGAGTTGGAGCGACATTTTAAAATAAAAAGGAGATGCTGCTGTTTGTTTTCTTTGGAGGCGTCCGTCCTCCTCGCTCGTCCGACCGAACGTGATGGATTGATGAGATCGAGTGGGATCGTTCGCCAGAAGAATAAAAAAAACGACTTGCGCCTCCCGTTACGGTACGCGATGCGTTGACTATGCAGACTAGCGGCCCACCACTGGGCTCACGTTCAACGTTCGTGCCGCTCATTTGTGGGCGTGTCTGTGTATCTTGGTGGGGACGGAAGGATATATAATCCGCCACCATCCCCACACATCAGGCGGGGTGGGATGCGAAGGTTGCATGGACATTTTACGCGACGCGGGTGGAACGCCAGCCATCGACAAGCCTTGGCCACCGATCCGATGAGCGTACCCAGCTACAAACATGTGTGTGTGTGTGTGTGTGTTGCCAGAGTCAAACGTCGTGACCTCGTGCCGCCGGCATCAGATCGAACAGGTGGCGACCGCAGCCGCGAATTCAGTTGAGCTTCGATCGACCTTTCGAGTTCGAAACCAGACAAGCCGTCGCGGATTTTTCCGAAGGCAGGACAGACAGATAGATATCCCCGGATCGATAGCCGCGTCATGTGCAAACCCGCAGTCGCAGCGTTGCTAACCGCCCCAAGGCGCGTTTCTGACGCCAGGCGGCCGCGGCGGTGGCCTGTCACCGGTTGACGTTGAAGTTGACGGTTGAGTTTCGGACTTTTGCTAACCGACACCGTAAACTGCGGCAGCGGCAGTGGACGGCAGGGACGAAACCCGAAGCCTTGAGTTGCTTTGCCGTGGTGGCCGGAATATAACAGTGGTGGTTGTCACATGGGTACGGCTAATCAGACTCAGGATCGATCATTTGGCAAACCATGTCGGGCACGTGCCACGCGTCAGCTGCGCTCCGCGGCCGGCGCCAAGATCCAGTCTCGCCCGCGCTGAAGCAGGCCGGTCTGCTAATCAGTGGTCAGCGCGATCGTACTGTATGCAGTTTCCCTGTGTTTCTGTCAGTATCGTTGCTAAACCTTAGCTGAACCACCACCCGCTCCGTCAACATCCTGTGCTAACCGACCGACCGATCGCCTTGGGCATCGTTGTTATCCTTCAGGCACAGTCACATGCGAGTGTGCGCCAGGATACTGTGCTATCCAGCGGCGACAGCTGGTCTGGCCGTGTGTCAGCGCGCTGGAGCAGACTCACGGCGCGCCGCCAGCCACAAGGTGCGTAATGCCCGAACGCGCGCGGCGGGACGTTTTCGTATGGGAGAATGTATACCCCCGGCGCGCGTGTGCTAAGCGCAACCAGTTCCCCTAGGGTTCTGGCTCTTGCGCGCGGTTAAATATCGGCTGGCCCTGTCGCTCCGCCACCCACCCCACCCCTCAAACTTTAGCAAACGCCGGTGGCAACCGAACCACCGCCGGCGGCGAGTTGCGTGCGGACGAACCGAAACCCGCGGACCAACCCTCGAAAAAAGAGAGGCGTCGTCCTCGTCGTCCCCTCACCTGGGGGCTGGCCCCCGGCCGCGGGGGCCGGGGTCGGGCCGCCGTCCGCGGACGCCGCCGGTTCACACTCACTCTCTCACTGGTGACGGGCCATTCCGCAAGTGCACCCCTAGCGCCGAGCGCCGATATTTATAGCGGACGGCCGCCGCCCGCGGACGCCGCCACTCCCGGACCGCCCGCCTGCTCCTTCGGCCGCCCGCCGGCCGCGAGCTGCCGCGCCGCGTTCTCGCTGCTGTCCGCCATCCGCGCCGATCGACCGCCCCGCGCCCCGGTCGAGCGCTTGATCCCCCACGCGCGCCTTTTCGTTCGCGCCGCCCGACCGCCCCGCGATCCGCCCCGCGCCTCGGCCATTCCGCAATCCGCGCCGCCCCCGCGACGTCCGCCCGGTACGCGTCCACCCGCTGTCTCTTTGCTATCCGCCACTTTGCTATCCCCGTGAGCTAACCCGCGGACTGGACTGGACTGTTGTTCCGATTTGCTAAACTGCCTCCAGCGTCCGGATCCGCGGGAATTCGAACCTCTCGTCCCCCGATCCACCCGCCCGCCGGCCGCGCGCCTGTGATTGGGCCACGATCGCCTCGCCGCCCGCCCGCCGCATGGGCTGCCAGCAGTCCAAGGCGGCCGACCTCGACGCGCTGCGGCCGAGCGGCTCCCCGTCCTCGTCCTCCCCGTCCGCGGCCGGGCCCCCGCGGCTGAGCCTCAACCAATTACTGCTCCAGGCATCCGCCAAGCTCGAGGCCCAGGACGGCAATGCGTCGAGTGGACCACACTCATCCACCCACCGCGACGTCTTCTCCATCTTCAATGAACGCGGCATGATGCTAGAGGGACAGGTACAGGCCATGACCTCCTCGTCCTCCATGGTCATGGCCGACGTCGAGCGGACGAGCAGCGGCCGTCGCCAAGGATCAAGCTGCTCCCCTCTCAGCCCGACAGGCTCAGTCTTCTCGACGGCGACCACAGCGAGCGAAACGGAACGGACGCTCGTCCTACATCGACCAGCCGCCATGGACCAGTACGTGGCTCAGCTACGGCTCAGCTACGGCGCGTGCTCGGACAAGGGAACGCGCAAACTGAACGAGGACCGCGAGGTGTGCGCGACCGAGCGCGTGCACGACGACGTCGTCGCCTTCTTCGGCCTCTACGACGGCCACGGCGGTCCGCAGGTGGCCGACTTTTTAGCCTCGCAGCTCCACGAGACGGTATTCGACAGGTTAAGGAACGCGCCAAAGCAGTCCGCGCTCGGCGATAGCGTTGTGGACGCGTTCGCGGCGACGGACGAGGAGATCTTCGCGCGCGAGGTGCCCGCCGGGTCGACGGCCGTGGCGGTGGTCGTCCGCGGGTCGTGCGCGCTCATCGCGTCGGTCGGAGACTCACAGGCCGTGCTGTCGACGGGCGGACGCGCCACGGACATGTGCGTGAGCCACACGCCGACGCTGTCGAGCGAGCGCGAGCGCATCCTGCGCGCCAAGGGCACGATCGCCAAGGGTCGCATCTACGGCATGCTCGGCGTCTCGCGCGCCTTCGGCGACAACGACTTCAAGACGGCGCGCGGCGAGTTCAGCAAGCGGTTCAACGGCGACCTGGTCATCGCCACGCCCGACGTCGTGCAGCACGAGATCGCGGCGCAGGACGAGTTCCTCGTGCTCGGCTGCGACGGCCTGTTCGAAGTCATGGAGCCGCAGCACGTCGTGGACTTTGTGCGCGCCAAGCTCGCGCTCCACGGCGACGTGCAGCACGCGTGCGAGGAGCTCGTGTCGCACGCCATCAACATGGGCTCGACCGACAACGTGAGCGCCATCGTCGTCTGCTTCCACCAGGAGCCGCCCACGCTCCTGCCGGCCCCCGTGCAGGCCTCAGCCACTGCCACTGCCGGGTCTGAACAGGTGGAGGACCCGCCGCTGAGCGGCGTGACGGTGGCCAACGAGCTGGACGCGCGCGTGACGCCCGCGCAGGCGACCGAGACGTCGGAGGAGGTGCAGGCGGCCGAGCCGACGACGCGGCTGTTCCCGCCGCCACCGCTCAAGATCGACGAGGCCAGATGAGTGGATGGCAAGGCCCGAAGATCAATTCTGTACACTATCTACTACCTGCCCAAGCTCAAGCCAAGGCACAACAACATCAACATCAACATCAACATCAACAACCTCTCCAGTCAAGTTTCAAGTACTGCATCGGTCCGAGACCCAAGTCCGAGACCCAAGTCCGAGACCCAAGGGCTCGAGCCGTGGCCGACGTCCGTCGCTGCCGACTCTGGCTCGAGCCGTCATCCAACCAACGGACGTCGAGCGGAGACCCATCGAGCGCGGTGCACGCGGAGCCTCTCGCCTCCTATCTATTTGCTCCCGGCACCTGCAGCCTCGCGTCTCGCTCTTCGGCGCGGCCATCCTCTAGATTCAACTCATGATAGGCCTTTCTTCACCTTATTATTTAGCAGCGGCGCCTCGACGCCGCCACCAAATGCTCTTCACGCCTCCGCGGCGACTTTCATAGCCTGCATTTCCACGTCTTCATGTCATACATACTGCATCGCTTTGCATTGTCAGGCCTTGTTGACTACTCTCTCTCATCCTCGGGCCATCACCAATCATGGCTGTAGCTAGCTACCTCTATCGACGATCAAGTTTGTCACGAGTCCTGCGTTGCCGCGTCCGAAGGCTGCAGGACCTCCTCTCGCCGCCGCTTGCGGTCCTCGAACTTCTGCTTGCGCTCGCTCACCGAGTCGGCCGTGTCGCGCGTGAGCAGCGGCAGTATCTTGCGCTTGCTCGCGAGCGGCAGCAGCGGCATGACGTCCTTCCAGGCCAGATCGCAGTCGATGTCGCCTCGCTCCTTCAGCAGCTGCTCGAGTTTGGGCGAGTAGTGGTCGAGTTCGCGAATCACGTCGGCCGAGGCGACCGAGAAGTTCTCGAGCATGTCCAGGTGGCTCCGCGTCATGGCCGCGCGGATCGAGTGCCGCTCCCACGTCTCCTGCAGCTGCGCCTGCACCTGCATCAGCGCCAGCGGCGAGTAACTAGCAGCAAAGAACGACAGATTAGCATTGGAGACCTTGGTAGACAGCATAGGTTGAGGAGGAGAGGGGGACGAACTCGAAGGCGACGTTGGCGAACACGCAGTCGTGCAGCACGAGCGGGAGGTCGGACGCCATGTCGTACTGCGGCTTGCGCGGCGTCGCCTCGATGTCGAGCAGCTGGTCGACCACCTCGGGCCGCTCCTTGCCCTCGCCCACCATGAACAGGATCCCCACCATGCACCGCACCTGGTGCCACAGGAACGCGCGGCCGCGGATCTGCCACCCGACACCCACCACACATTCGTTAGCCTTCGCTGTTCACCACCACGCCAGCCACCATCACCCATTACCTCGAAGCGATACAGCTGATGACTCGGGTCGCCCGCAATGTGGTCGCCGCACTCGGCGATCTCGAACGACCGGATCTCGCGCTCGAACGTGTGGCAGTTGGGGTCGATGCGACAGAAGTTGCGAAAGTCGTGCGGACCCACGAGCTTGTTCGCCGCGGCGCGCATCCGGTCGATGTCCAGCTGCTTCTTGACGAAGAAGTAGCGGTACACGCGCCACTGGCAGTCGAACCGCGCGCAGAACTCCGGAGCGCACGTGACGACCGAGTAGACGCGGATCTCCGGCGGCAGCGACCGGTTGATGTGCGTCGGGTAGTCGATCTCCGTCAGCGTCTTGATCTCCCCACTCGGCAGCTTGACGCGGAACTTCTCGCCCGCGCGGACCGCGTCGATCGAGTCCACGTCCAGCAGCTCGGCGTTCGCCGGCAGGTTCGAGCGCACGCGGAGTCCGATGACCTGGCCGAACGCGCTCACGCCGCGGTCCGTGCGGCCGCACCGCGAGTAGCCCGAGCTGTCAATGTCGGCGATCAGCTTGGTGCGCACGAGCGCATCGAACAGGTGGCGCTCCACCGTCTCGGGCATGTGGTCCTGCCGCGCGAACCCCGCCAGGTTCTCGCCGTCGTACAACAGCTTGACGGCCACCGACCGCGACGCGTAGTTGGTCATGTTGAACTCGCGCGGCTTGGCCTTGGCCTTGGCCTTCGACTGCTTCTTCTTCGACTGCTCATGGCCCATGAGCTGCTGCTGCTGCTTGCTGTGCTGGTGCTGCGCCTGGTTCTCGCGACGCTTCATGTACGCTACCGGGTTGCGCATCACCTTGGCGATCGCGTTGTTCACCACCTCTGTCCATCATCACATACACACAAGTCACTTCTCCGCAGTCGACGGCTGCATCCCGAGGTCAAAAGGCTCCGTACTCGGGCCGACGGCTTCGCGGATCTCCTGCAGGATCGCCAGCAAGTGCGGCGCGTCCACGTCCGCAGACTGCAGGGCTGACAGGTCCAGCACGGGTGTGGCCGTAGCGGCAGGCGCGGCCTCGGTCGGCTGCGTCGACGCCGCGTCCGCCATGGTCTTCAGCCGCTTGGACATTGACCAGGCTGGATGGGTTGACAGGACAATTGGCTGGCGGTTCGCTTGTCCGATCACTGTTCAATATGATATCCTATTAATTTAATATCCTCTCGACATGCTCACAGCTTAAATTGATATGGACTCAGTTCGCTGACTCGGCTCGCTCGCTTACTTCAACGTACGCGTTCGGATGCTGCACGACGACACCTCCGCCGCCTTGCACAGCCACACCAGTGCCTTGAGACTGTTGCGCTGCTTGTGCGTATGACACGTGGTGCGTCGCGTCGAAGAGCATCCGGCAAGCGGACTGCGAGCGTCCCTGTCCTACTTCGCCTGCTACACGTGATACTGTCGACGGATCCAGTCCGCACCGCGAGAGCTCGCGACACAGCGTGGCCTCGTCCCAATGACGGAACGGACAGCCGTGGTACTGGCCGTGCCGCGGCGTGGAGCCGTGGATGATCTGCGCGCAGGCGAGCGGCTCATAGTCCTTGCGCGATCCCTCGAGTCCGTAGCTGTGGCGAATGTGGTACGCGTGCTCCTTCTCGAAAGTGGCCGTAGGCATCACCTTGACGAACTCGGACCGGAAGAACACGAGGCTCTCGCCGACGCTCACGCCGAGACCCTTGAGGAACATGCGGTACTGTACGCGGCCGTTGTACTTGAGGTGGTGGTTCTCGCGGAGCTTGTGGTGCAGGTGCTTCATGCACAACGGAAAGTGGAGCTCGGCGTACCGGTCGATATCGTAGAGACGGAACTGCAGACGACCAGCAGATCCACTGTTCGAGCTGTGATGCATCACACCAGTTTGCCACGCCGCCACGATCCGCGCGAGCACCGGTGCGAGACGAGAACGCTCATCGTCGTCGATCGTGTGCAGCGAGCGGTACAGCGCCTGCATCTGAAGTCTGAGCGATCGCTCGTAGTGGTGGGCGGCGACGTACACCATTTCACATGACGGAACCAGACAGTAGCCAGCTCGCAGCAGCGCTCTCCGTCGTCGGGCTAGCGTCATCGCGTGTTGGAATGGCACACGGTGGAATGTCTCCTCGCTCTTGTAGAGTGCATGCAGCCAATCGTGGTCTTCGGACGACAGACCTTGAATGCCATCGAGACTCAAAGCTTCGTAGGATACTCCCAGTCGACGCAGCGTGTCGATCGTCGTTGAGCGAGGGGATAGCGACAAGCGAAGCGCGAAGAGCTTGGTCTCAGCTCCAATGAGCATCTGCCAGTCGATGCTACCACGTCTGCGTCAGGCAACCACCCACACATACGGTGAGCTCCTGCGTTCACAAACCACAACAACATTCAGGAGCGCGAACCTACGTACAGAACGCGAGGCGGAGCGCGTAGTGCGAGGTCAAGTCGAGCTTTGCGTCGCTGGTTGTTTGAAGGTAGAATGGACATTCCTCGGCCAGCTGCCGTTCGCGCACGAGAGGCGAGCGCTCGCTCAGCACGTTGACGGCCAGCAGCATCTTCAGTCGGCTCAACGCAGCGCTCTCCAGCTCCTCGAGCGCGATCGCGAACGCCGGCGGCGCCGCATACAGCGCGATGCCTCCATCACCACCATTTGGCGCCATTTTGGTGTTTCTATGAAAGTGTATCTAAAATGGTTACGAAGGTTACTCCGCACGTGATTGGTCAAAATATGCAATTGTTGTTTTGGGCAAATTTGGGTCGAGGGGTTACACGAGAGAAACTTTTAACCTTGAAATTTATATGATCAAAGTGTACCCTTTAGTAGCTACAGGATCATCTCTGTTAGGTTCGAATATCCAGTCTTGAGCTGTAATCAATAAAGGTACAATACCCACACACACCCTATTGACCGCGATAAATATACAGGATTCGCAGTCATTACTTTGTCTGGTCAATAACTAATTGACCTTTTTTGGCCAATAAGTCGGCGAGTGAAAACGGAGGGCAAAAAAGATGGCGAGTGAAAAAGTAATAATACAAAAAGGTTGGTGCTTTGTTGGGTAACTATCGATCCGTAACCCCGATTTATCGTATTGCTACCCTTATTAAAATTTTGTAGACGATACGAGAAATTTTCCTCCACTTTCACCTCGTCCTTCATCATATCCCTATCTAATGTCATATCTGCCACTCTGCTCACGTCTCCAATATTATCAACTCAGGATCTGATTTAGCTCCGCGTGAATAAGCTAGGGTGGTCGCAAGAATGAGGCGGAAATCTGATACCACTGCAATTAGAAACCACTCAAAATCACTAAACGATAATATAGCATGCGATGCAGTAGGAAAAATATTGGAGTACTGTCTGAGATTTCTGTAAGTTCGATTTCAGAGAGAATTTACATTGACAGCGAACAAGGTCACATAACAACGAACACGAATCTGATACAGTATAGCGCTTGCATAAATGCGCCTACAAGATGATCATCTTTGAGAGGTCTTGAATACAAAGAAGTACAACATGATAGTGTATCAAATTTACTCAATATTATCATTTGCAACCTGTGGCATTACATAGTATGCGATATAAAAGGTAATGAAAAATAGCGTTGCCTTAACTATTGCTCAGTGTAATGCGTAATCCTTGCAATTTCGTAATTTACATTAACTAATGTTGATGAGTTAGTAGCATTTTAGGCACGTAATGGTGCATTATTAGTCTTGTATCAGTACTATATTAACATATATCACTGCAAAAATCGACGTTTTTCCGTGATGGAATCGCCGATTCCTCTTTATATAGGTTTTTGTAAACTCGGAAGTTTGCATTTACATGAACTGCAGAGTTAAAAAACCTGGAGTATGGACATGAATGAATAAAGTACTGACACACTGCTTGCCTTTGTCGTCGCCTCTCCCAAATCGTTCCTTGTCCTTCGTCATGAACTTTTCTAATGTCATATATTCCACTGTGGAAGAGTATTATCTTACGTTATTATATGCCTACTCAAAATCATTGAACTTTAGTATAGCATGTGGTTACAGGAGAGACAAAGTGTGAGCCGTGACTTTATTCTTGATTTGGAGTGGGACTATGACTACCAGGTAGTCAGGGTAACAGGGCCATCAACAGTTTCCGCTGGTGCGGAATGGCGGTCCTTCGGCGAGATGGGAGGAGTGTGTGGCCGCGAAGACGTCGCTGACGTCGGTGATGGCGGCGGTCAACACTCGCATTCATACCGGGTGCTCGCCGCTTCCGCCCGCTGCTCGAGCGCGCACTCTCGCTTTCGCTCTGTTACTGCCAACCCATCATGATCGACCTGCCGGTGATCGACCTCGCCCACTACAAGGCGACGGGCGACCGCGCTGAGTGCGCCAAGGCGGCCGAGTCGCTGCACAAGTACGGCGTGCTCTGCGTGCGCGACGTGGTATGCACTCGACCGTTCCATTGTTGTTGCCACAGCGAGAACATGCCAGGCTAATTCTGTGACCTCCTTCTCCACCTTCAGCGCGCCAAGGATGAGGACAATGACGTGTTCATCGACATGATGGAGCGCTACTTCTCCACGACCGACTTTGAGCAGGACGCGCGGCCGGAGGTGCACTACCAGGTGGGTGTGACCCCCGAGCTCAAGGAGCGCGCGCGTGACCACTGCAAGCGGGCGGAGCAGCTCGAGCCTCGACACGCGCCGGTGTCGCTGTGTCCTCCCGAGGCGGACAAGAAGAGCCGCTTCTTCTGGCGCGTGGGCGAGCGGCCGGCCAACACCAAGTTCGCCGAGCTCAACGCGGATCCGGTCGTGCCGCGGCAGTTCCCGGAGTGGGAGTCGGTGATGGACATGTGGGGCGGCAAGATGCTCGCGGCCATCACGGACCTGGTGGAGATCATCGCGGTCGGTCTCGGACTCGAGGAGGACGCGCTCGTCAAGCGTATCCAGCACGGACCGCACTTGCTGGCTCCGACCGGCAGCAACTTCAACGTGTACAACCGGCTGAATGACGTGCTCGCCGGGTACCACTACGGTGAGCGATCGAGTCATGCCGATGCGTGGTAACTAGTGCTGAGAGGCTGACTCCGTGATGATGTCGGACAGATCTCAACTTGCTGACCATCCACGGCAAGTCGCGCTTCCCGGGTCTGTACATCTGGCTTCGCGATGGCACGCGGACGGCAGTCAAGATCCCGGATGGATGCCTGCTCGTCCAGGTGGGATGGTCACGTTGGAATCATTGACTCGATCGATGGGGAGAACTCACAAACGTGGTCGTGATGCACAGGCTGGCAAGCAGATGGAGTACCTGACGGGAGGCTACGTGGAGGCGGGGTTCCACGAGGTGGTGGTGGCCGAGTCGACCATCGACGTGATCGAGAAGCGTAAGGCGGAGGGGAAGAGCTTGTGGCGCGTGTCCTCGACGCTGTTCTCGCACACGGCGTCCGACGTGACTCTTGAGCCGCTCGGGCGGTTCGCGACTCCCGACTCGCTGGAGAAGTACCCGCCTGTGCTCGCCGGCAACCAGGTGCTGCAGGAACTGGCTCACATCGAGCTGGGCACGGGCTTCACACTGCACCGCGACTGAAGAAGAGGAGGAGGTCAACTAGGGTTGAACGGGTGTGCTGATGTCCACAGGATGCTGCCGCTAACCCGTGTGAATAATTCACTGTTTTGAATCGTATAGTTTCCCATTGAATGTCGTGATCGACATATAAGCAACGCAATGGTGTCCTTCCTTCCAACCATACATATCGTTTGGCACTATCCTCCCTGCACTTGTCTCCTCCTCTTCGGTCTGACAGATTAGCTCAATACTCATCCGTTAGTGGTGGGCCAACACCTGGGAACTCCGCAGTTCGTAGCAAACGCGTTCGAGCGCCTGAGCAAGAAAGACGCGACGCCATTAGCCCTGTCTTGCTCGAGCTCCCGAGCTGGAGTGGCAGCTCATACCTGGTGAATGGGAGAAGCGAGTTGGCCGGTCATGAGCGTCTTGCTGAGCGCGTTGACAACCGCCTCGACCATCACAGCGGTGAGTGCACTCTGATGAAGCAGCCAAAAGCGCTCAATGGTCTGCGCCAGCCGGACCATTCTTGCGTACTCGGTTGCCCACTCGCGCGACGTTTGGTTTTCCTGTTTGCAGAGGCTGATCTGCTCCAGCAAGGTGCAGAACTGGTCCAGTCCGTCCAGCACCGCGTTGGCCAGCATCATTTGGTCTCGTTCAGCTTGGCCTGCGTCCGTTTCGCTCTGAGCAATTCAAATGTCAGCGCTCAGGTCGCTCCAGTGGGGAACATCAACAGACACTAGAACGCACCTGGTTCGTGCGTGCGACTAGAGTCACCGTTGATATCACTGCGAACAACGATCTGGTCTGCTGCAAGATCGCGTCTACCTTTTGTTGGTCGTGCCGCGCGACCTCCTGGCGTGATTTGTTCGCATTGAACGCGTCGACGAGGTGGCTGTGCCGCGAAACTGTGTACAGCCACGACTCGGTCTCAACAAACGCTTCGAGGTCACCGTCGTCCGCACTTAAATCTTCGCGGCGCTGATCGACAAGGGAGCGAATCTGTTTTTGGAGATCGCAGTTCTTGTCCGCACACTCTTGCTCGCGCGCTTTCAGCGCCTTGATGCTGTCTCCGAGCTCGGCAGCTCGACGCTTCAGACGCTTAGAAAGACAGCCGACCGCGTGCTCGGCGCCGACAGGACTCGCCAGCCACTGGTGGATCTTGTGCTGCCACACGGTCAGCAAGATGTCGATTGGCTCGAAAGTGGAGACACCGTCACAGCCCGCATTCACTCCAGGACAGCATCGACCCTGTGTGCAATCAGTAACCGCCTCCACAACACCTCGAACCTTCTCTCGCTGCCAGTTACCTGCTGGACGACCTTGGCGAGATGTGTTACCTCGTCGATCAGCGCCGTCTTCGCGCACTCACACTCGCCAAGAGCTGACGCGTGCGCGCTGCTGCCGAGAAAGGCGACCTCGAGCTCGTCGTCGCTGTCGCTGTCCACGACGATCACGCGGCTCGCGGCCTCCACCCCACTGTCCGCTCCCGCCATCTCCACTATGCTCCTAACTGCCGAGTGCAGCATGGCCCCCCGCAGCGGCGTTCTCACCGCCTCGTCGCAGTCGCGTTGCCTCCTGGTCCCTCTTTGTCGATCGCGAATCAAACACCCAGCAACTTTTCGCAACCTGCCCTGCCCTCCGTCTGTCCGTCTGTCCGTCGGTCCGTCCGTCCGGTCACCGATCGGTCCGGTCGCCACAAGCAAACCGTCATACTATCATTTACACGCAAGAAATATATATGCAGTCACCGATTGTCCTAGAACCGTGGCGTTGCGGCTGGACCTGACAATCTAGCCGCGACGCTGCCCAGGCGGCGCAGAGGGCGATTGGCAATTACAAGCAGTTCAGCCCGTTGTAAAGCAACCTTGGACGACAGAGCTGTTGCGCAGGCGGTCTGCGAGCACAGGATGGC
>JAADXC010000685.1:0-13547 GCA_023336425.1 Phytopythium cucurbitacearum (nom. inval.) | reverse complement strand
GTGCTCGACTCGGACCGCATCATGGTGCTGAGCGACGGCAAGGTGGTTGAGTTCGACACGCCGCGCAACCTCGTGAAGGACCCTCAGGGCGTGTTCTACCAGCTTGCCAAGGAGGGCGGCTACCTGGATCGGCTACTTTAGATAGGCTCGACTTCGTAACATGCTCTAAATGCACATGCGTTTCCTCTCAGCTCGACGTTGGCGCTATTCGACTCTTGCTTTGAGCAACTCGATCTGCAACAGACTGAAGTGACTGCTGCTCTTTTTGAAGGTGATGCTGCAGCTTCGTCTTGCTTCACGCCTCGGCCGTTACGAATGATTTGGAAGAGTTCCGTGGGCTCAACTCGGAATGCTGGTCTATCAACTGCAACAAACACCCTGATATATAGTGCTCCCTTGCATTAATAAAGACGATCTAGCCAACTTTACTTCTTTGGACCTCTATAAAACAGTGTTTGATGATATTGCGTATGTGGAGAATGGTGGTGCAAGTTTATCGAGACTCGGGTGAAGTGGCACATGTACTGCACATCTCCTGCCCGATTCAGGACCTTCCCACCATGCGGATTGCAGCGACTGCTGCAGGCGCCGCCGCGCGACGGATCGGCGCCAAAGGGCAACCACCAAGTTGACCACGTCCGCGAACTGCTTCAATCCAGCTGCCACTTTCCAATTCGCCTCTGCGCGCTCGCATTGGGCCAAGCAGCAGGATCGCGTTGGGGCCATGGGGTCGCTGCTGCAAGACTCGCGCCAAGACGGCAAGCCAACGCGCGGATATGCGACCTTCGGCGACACTGAGCAGGCTGCCCTGGGAACGGATGGCGCTCTACACGCCCCGCCGCCGTTCGGCTGCTTCTCTCGACTGCTGTTCTCGTTCGTGACTCCGTTCATGGAGCTTGGCTCGACACGCCAACTCAACTTGGACGACCTGTGGGGGCTCGCCGCCGAAAACCAAGCCAGAACCGCGGCGGGTGCCTTTTCAGCGGCATACGAGGCCAACGGCAAGTCGTTGGGGCGTACGCTCGTGCGTTTCTATGGCGGCAGCTTTGCGGTGTGCGGAATTCTGTTGGTCTTCTCGGCCGCGTTCAGTTTGCTGGCACCGCTGGTGCTCAACCACGTCATCGTGGCGTTTGAAGCCCCCATTCTCGACGTAAACGACCTGGCGGTCTGGCTTGGTGTCTTCTTCGCGGCACGTGTGATCGACTCGCTCCTGATGGCGCAGATGGGCTACGTCATCAGCCTGCTCTCGCTCCGGATGACCGTCTCGATCAAGGCGCTGCTCTTCCGCAAGGTGCTTCGCCGCAAGTCTAAGAGCAAGGCGAGCGATCAGAGTGTCGACATCGGGAACCTCTTCACCTCGGACACGAGTACCATCGCGACGGCGACGCACTACATCCACAACTTGTGGATCCTCCCGATTCAAATGGCGATCGTGATGGGTATGCTCTACTGGGTGTTGGGCATCGCTGCGTTCGCCGGTGTTAGCGTCATTGTGCTCTCGATGGTACTCAGCTACTTTGTGTCCAAGCTCGAGGTCGGGTATTTCGCCGACATGATGCGGCGCCGCGACACTCGCATGAAGACGATTAAGGAGGTTTTCTCGGCAATTCAGACGATCAAGTTCAACGCATGGGAGGATTCCTTCTCCGACAAGATTGCTGTACTCCGCGGCGCCGAGCTCAAGGTGCTTCGCGATTTCCTGTTTATTTGCGCCGTTGAGGCATTTGTCGTCTGGGCCACCCCGCTGTTTGTCTCGACAGTGTCGTTTGCCGTCTATGTGCTCGTGCTGGGCCACACACTGACCCCAGCGAAGGCTTTCACGGCGATTGCGCTCTTCAACGCGCTTCGCGGTCCTCTGCAGGACTTCCCCAACGTGATTCAGGTCGGTCTACAGGCGAAGGTGGCGCTCGATCGCGTCTCAGAATACCTCGCACTTGATGAGTACAATCCGAGCAATGTCGAGACCGAGAGCGAAGACCACGCTGATGATGTGGCGATTGACATTCAAGGTGGGGAGTTCGGCTGGACGGATACGGCTGTGGTTCTTCGCGATGTGAACCTTCAAGTGAAGAAGGGCGACTTTGTCGTCATTCACGGAGAGGTCGGTGCTGGGAAGTCGTCGCTTTGCGCAGCGATGCTTGGCGAGATGGAGAAGCGTTCCGGCCGCGTTGTTGTCCTTGGGAGTGTGGCCTACTATTCCCAACAGCCTTGGATCCAAAACATGACTGTTCGCGACAACATTCTCTTTGGTAACGAGTTTGACGCGGCCAAGTACCAGAAAGTACTTGAGGCTTGTTGCCTTCTAGCTGACCTGAAGGAGCTCCCGGCTGGGGACGCCACGGAAATTGGCCATAACGGTGTTAACCTCTCTGGTGGTCAGAAGGCTCGCGTCAGTCTCGCTCGAGCGTGCTACTCTGACGCCGACATTTTTATCCTTGATTCCCCTCTCGCGGCAGTTGACGCCGTTGTGCAGAGCGCCATCTTCAGGGAGTGCATTTGCTCGTTGCTGGAGAACAAGACATTGCTCCTCGTGAGCCACAATCCAGCCATCATAAACTCAGATGCTGTCAACTGCAGCATTCATATTGAAAACGGCACCGTGTCTGTGACTCGCCGTGCAAGCAGCCAACAACGGCACGAGATCGCAGCCGATGAACTTTTCACGCCGCAAACTGCTGATACCGTCGAGGGCGAGGCGATGGCGGAGAGGTTGCCTGCGGTGGGAAAGTTCGTCGATGAAGAAAAGCGTCAGGAAGGACGTGTGTCAAGGGAGGTGTTCTGGATTTACTTCAAGTCGCTGGGCGGCTTCAAACTGGTTGCCATCGTGCTTTTCACGCAGCTGCTGTGGCAAGTCTTCCAAATTGGCAGCGATCTGTGGATGACGTACTGGACTGGAAGTGCTGCCTCGAACGACCGAGCGGAAACAGAGCGCGACATGGCGATCTACGCTGGTCTCGCCGGCGCTGGTGCCGTTATGGTTTTCGTTCGCTCTGTTACGGTCGTCTTTGTTGGCATGCGTGGGGCTCGCCATCTCTTCGATGCCATGACTCGCTCGCTACTCCGCGTTCCGATGCGATTCTTTGACGCGAACCCAATTGGTCGGATTATCAACCGCTACGGCGTCGACGTCATGTCGATTGACGTTCGATTGCCCATCATGTTTGCCAGTTTCTTGTCCGACGTATTCGTCGTTGTCTGCCAGCTTGCGACGGCGGTCTACATGATCAATGTGTTGGGTCTGCTGGTTGTTCCGCTGGGGTGGCTATACATTCGCGTTGCAAACTTCTATCTGAATTCCTCGCGAGAAATTAGTCGTCTCCGCCAAGTAGTGGGGTCGCCGGTGCTCAACTTTGTGAGCCAATGCGAAGACGGACTCACGGTTATTCGAGCATTTGGTCCGGAATATGGGATGAGGATGCTGGACGAGGTCTACAGCCGATTGGACGATGCCAACAAGGTCGCATTTATGTCGACAGTAGCAGAACAATGGTATGTCGTCAGGATCATGCTCATCGGATGCGGTATGGTCATCGGCATCGTGTCTGCTCTGGTCTACCTCCGCGCACTTTTGTCCCCTGGACTGGTGGGGCTGACATTCTCGTATGCTCTGAGCGTCGACGCGGGCTTGTCAAACATCATTCGCCAATGGTCCTACGTGGAGATTGTGATGGTTAGTCCGGAGCGGGTGATGGAGTATGCGTCACTCGAGCCGGAGGCTGCCTCTCAACTCGTGGTTGTTGATGCTCGCTCTTCGTGGCCCGAGCGTGGAGCAGTCCACTTCGACAATGTGGTATTCCGGTACACAGAAAAGGGTCTTGCCGTGCTCAAGAGCGCGTCGTTCTCTATCAACGCGAAAGAGAAAGTCGGGATCGTCGGCCGGACAGGTGCTGGCAAATCGAGCCTGACGATGGCGCTGTTTCGAATCAACGAGTTGTCTGCAGGGCGTATCCTCATTGATGGCGTCGACATTGCGACGCTGCCATTGCGCACTCTCCGATCACAGATGTCTATCATTCCGCAGTCGCCAGTGCTATTCAAAGGAAGCCTGCGCGCCTACATGGACCCGTTTGACGTATTCAGTGATCAGCAGATCTGGGAGGCGTTCGGCAAAGTCGGCATGAAGAAGCAGATCGCTGAAATGGAGAGCCAGCTGCTCGCCGAGCTCGCAGAAAATGGTGAGAACTTCAGCGTCGGTGAACGACAATTGCTGTGCATGGCTCGCGCCTTGCTAACGCGCAGCCGCATTGTCGTCATGGACGAAGCGACGGCGTCGATCGACCACGATACCGAGCGCAAGCTGCAGGAAATGATCGCGCTGGACTTCGAAGATGCGACTGTCTTGACGATTGCGCACCGGCTGGCGACAGTCTTGGAGAGTGACCGCGTGCTGGTGCTGAAGGACGGCGACGTGGTCGAGTTCGACTCGCCGAGAACGCTGGTGAAGGACACGGAAGGGACATTTTACCAATTCGTGAAGGAAGGCGGCTATCTCGGCAAGTTCACGTCGGAATGAACTGCGTCACAGCGATCTGCCGTTTTGCAAGAAGGACGGCGAGAGCGACGTTGGCCAGTTGCGACTGTAAGCCATGCACACTAAACGAGAAATCTAAAGCGTGGATGGGTTCTTATGACTACTTAGTGCTCTAAATCAGAACCTATGCCATCGTAAGCAGCAGCAGCCGAGCTTTCCACCATAGATTGGCGTTCTATGAGTGAATGGCGGGTTGGGCGAGCATGAAGCTCACTGGCTGCTCACTGGCTGCTCACTGGAGACCCTGCACACGGGAGGTCGTATAACGGAGTTAGGCGCTTGAACTCGTGCACGTCTTCAATGAGTACGGTTTTGGTCGAGCCAAGAGGAGAGTCGTGCGTGTTCAGGCAATATGCTCCCACAAGCGCCGCTTGATCGCCAGGAGCGATGCCAGTCCAACCATCTCGAGAGTTGTCCTCTAGCTGAACAACAGGCGAGGTGTTGCCGTACACTTGCACGCTGAGTTTTTTTCGAGTCGGAGCCCCCGGCTGAATATATGTATCGAAAAAGTCCACCACGTCATGCAAGTGCAGCGTCTGGACCAGCTGACTCAATCTGTCCTTGCGGTCAAACACATACTCGTGCATCGAAATCTCGAACATGAGCTCGCTGACCTCTTCTCCTTGGTTTTTGGGCTTCTCCGTGTACCCCTTTACAACGGCTTTCACGTACTTTGCAAACTGCGCGGGCGAGATCTCCAACAAAGTTGCACGGAAGGTAGCCCAAAACGCGCAGATGCGTTGCTCAAGGTATTCAGGAGACGCCACACTCGACTGCACAATGATGCGGAAGAACTGGACACCTCTCGAGCGCGACGGCGTCGAGTACACAACGTACCCTAGCTGCTCCTTTGTGCGCAGCTGGTTAAACAGGGACTCTTGCACGATTTGAGCAAACACTGCGAGTCGAGCTCGGTCCAGCAAGTTCTCGCGTCCGATTTGGTAAATGGAGTCGATCGCACAATTTGCATTGTCTGGGTTCGGATGTTGCAGGCGGTAGACATGGTCAATGCCAGGAGTCAAGATCACTTGTCGCGGAGGATAAAACTTGGTCGGCGTGAAGAGCGGCAGCGTAAACGGAGTGCAAATACTGTCGGTGATGTCACTGGCAAATGCAAGCGCCTCGTTGTAATCGAGATTCCCGTATAGAAGCATCTCGACGTACACTTGTTGAAAGAGGCGCCGGCAATGCGTCAGCAGCATTGGAAAAGTAACGTTTTTGATCGCGACGATAAGCTCTTGTTGTGCCCACTCACTCTCGTGCAGCAAACGCGTGCCTTCTGGCATGGCGTAGCGAAACGCTTCTTCTAACAGCGTGTTTTCGTATGCTCGACGTAACACCAGCTTCATCCGCTCAAACGTTTTCTCGCTCAACAGGTCCGCGAAGCTGCTCATCGCATTGACAACGTGCCGAACTAGTACGGGCAGCTTCGCACTGTACCCCACAGCACTGAGGTAGATGGTTTTGCCCTGCACAGCCAAGTCGTAATGCATCCCTGCAAGAGATGCATCATACGCAAACTCGCCGAGTTCATCTTGCACGCACGCAACAAACAGGTCAGAGAGTACGAACGCATAGGGCGACAAGTTGACAGCTGGGGAATGAAACTTCACGGTAGCATGGGTCCGGGGCTTCTTGAAGAAATAGTCTGTCTTGTGCCAAACTCTGCACAGTTCATCGTCGCGGATCAGAGTAGGAGGTCGTTCTGGAGCGCAGTTGACCCCAGACGCCGCAACGAGAGAATAATCGGACGTCACAAAGGCATTTGGGCTGGGGAGAAACAAGGACTCGTTGGCCTCCGGTGAGCGACATCTCTCCAGCAACTCCGGAGGCAGCGCGCTATCACGGTACTTGGCCCCATACCAAGGCTCTTGGAGCATATCTTCGGATTCAACGGACTTGCACACAACCAGCACCTTCATCTTTTCCGGCGTCATTATGTCCAGCAGTTCGAGGATCGACTCCACGTCGTACGGGAAGAACAATGCTCCTTGCGAAATGATATCTTGCTTGGGGTAAACCTGCATGTTGCCTGCAACGACGCTCGTGAAGTTGATCGGAGGCTCCTTACTCTGAAAGAGGAAGCGCATGATTTCCAGGTTCTCAAGCTCCTCAAATATCCATTTCTCCCAAGAGGATACCCTGAGCAGCTGCAGGTATTGAAAGAGCATCTGCAGAATGTCGTCTGCGTGCGCGACACCTTCGTCCGTGGCTTCAAATGTGATCAAGAACAATGCAAACTCGTCGTACTCTTCTTCGATCCCAGCGGTGATCCCGTTCGCCCACTTCCTGCGCTTCAAGTACGACAATAGCGACCCCTTGCCCTCGTGCCCAATGAAATGAGCCAGCACTGACGTATGCTGCTGGTTGTACTTCGTTCCCCGCAGCGATGGTAGCATCCACTTGACGCTGACGGCCTTCAAATCCATGACCGGCACCACTTCGAGTCGACGCGCAAGGTGGTCCGGTAAGTACGGCAGCTCTCCCTCGAAAGAAGGGGGGAGACGTCCTGAGGTGGGGACCTCAGCGAACAGCTCGCAAACCCACTCGCTCAGCTCCTCAACGCTCTCCTTGCCGTACACGACGAGCTTCATGACGCTCGCCGAGTAGTACTCGTTGTAGAACTGCAACAGCGCGGCGCGCACGTCGATGCCCTGCTCCTGCGGAGTGGTCTGGAGCGTCTGCAGGTTGCCGACGCCGAACTTGTGGAACGGGTGACGCGGGTTGCTCGTCCCGTGGCTGACCTGGTTGATACGCCAGTAGTCGTCCTGCACGTAATTGGTATTCTCCGAGTCGACGGCCTTCAACTCACGGTCCGTGGCGCTCGCTGTGAAGAGGGGGGCGATGAAGAACTGAGCGAAGCGGTCGAGCGCGCCGCGCAGGTCAGTGGCAGCCGCGTCAAAGTAGAAATTGGTGTTGCGCGCGGTCGTGAAGGCGTTGCTGGCACCGCCGTGTGCGCTGAGAAAGGCGCTGTAGCTGTTCTCGTCCGGGAACTTGCGCGTGCCCAGGAAGAGCATGTGCTCGCAGAAGTGCGCGAGCCCCGGCAGCGCCTCGGGGTCCGAGTGGAAGCCCACGTGCACATCCATGGCAGCCGATGCGCTCTCGGTGGCCGCGTCGCTTACCACCAGCGCCTGCAGCCCATTCGGCAGCTCCAGGTGCTTGAAGGTGCGCTCGTCGAGCGGCGACACGTGGATGCCGTCGGCCGACAGCGCCACACGTGCGGCGCCGGCATCGGCGCGCTTCATCGCTGGAGTGGGGCGTGGGTTGGAAAGTGCAAGCAATCTATAGCCGAGAGCCAATCGGATCGTTTTCATTAGAAAGAAATGTATTTACAAAAACGCATACGAACGAGTTTGCAGGGGGAATAACTTCAGGCAGCATGGGCACAAAGCGTGTCGCCGCTGTCGCAGCCGGATGCCAGCTTGTGGAAGGCGCCGTGAGGATCTGCCATCAACTTTGCCGGCGCATCAAACTCGATGACCCGCCCGGCGCTCAGCACCATCACTCGGTCGGACGAGAGCACCGTCGCCAGGCGGTGCGCGATGGTGAGTACAGTGGCGTCCCGGAATTCGCGCGCAATCATGGTCTGTAGCTTCTGTTCGGTCGCCTGGTCAATCGACGCCGTCGCCTCGTCCAGCACCACGACTCGGCTCCGCATGAGCAACGCTCGAGCGAGGTACAGCATCTGCCTCTCACCGGCGCTGAGAGCGTCGCCGGCGCCGCGCAGGTCCTGGTGCAGCTTGAATCTCAGCGCCGCGACGGTCGACCTCATCTCCACTTTCGCCAACGCGTCCCAGATCTCGACGTCAGAAAAGTCATCGAATGGGTCCATGAATGCCCGCAGCGAGCCGCTAAACAGAACAGGAGTCTGCGGGATAATCGACAGGCGCGATCGTAGAGCTTGCAGTGGCACGGTAGCAATATCCACGCCGTCGATGGCGATGCGGCCGGAAGACAACTCGCCCATCCGAAACAGCGCCATGATCAAACTGGACTTCCCTGCTCCGGTGCGGCCAACAATGCCAACTTTCTCCTTGTCGAATAGCGTGAATCTCACGCAGTTGAGCGCAGGACTGCCGCCTTTCGTGTAGCAGAACACGACGTTGTCGAACACCACAGTCCCCTGAACCGGCCATTCTCTGCCAGGAGGGGCGCGCACAATACCATCACCTTCCGAAGGGATGCTGGTATAATCGAGGATGCGTTCTGGACCAACCATCGATACCTCGACAAGTGACCATGAGCGGACGAGCCCAGCTAAATTCGCATCCACGCTCAGCGCGTACGTGAAAGCGAGTCCAATCAAGCCAGGGGAAAGCACCGAACGCAAGTAAATGAGCGCCGACACCACGACAATAACCACGCCGCATCCAATCAATTGGATTCTCACTTGAAACCACTGTCCGATGGCAGTCATGGCTACCCATACGCGGTTGTTCGTGTCGATGAGTTGCTGCGTTTCCCGAATCGAGCGATCAACGTAGGATGTGCCAAACGCTCGAAGTACCGTTGTTCCGTCCTCTGCTTCGGAAATGTGACTCAACACTGGAGACGACGATATCTTCCAAAGGCGAGAGATGTCTCTGGACGGACGCAGGTAGAAATTGGCTGTCCGAACATACAGAATCGCGAGCGGCACAATGAGTAGTCCGACAAAATTCACCATATAGACTGCGACCACTAGCTGACACAAGGTGAAGAACAGCACGGCCAAGAGCGTACCGAACGCGAAAGGAAGCGTGAAATCGACAGTCGAGATATCATCACCGTACCGATTGACAATTCGTCCAATTGGGTTCACATCGAAAAAGCGAATCGGAGCTCGCAGTAGCGCGTGCGTCATTCCATTGAACAGATCTCGTGCGCCTAATAGCCCTGCAGCAGCAATAGTGAAAGATCGAATCAGAACCATGACGGCACTTCCAGCGCCGAGGGCTGCATAAATTCTCATTCCGTGCCAATCATCAACTTCAACAGCTTGGGCCTCTCCATCGCCATTATGACTTGTCCAATGGCTCAACCACAGATCGCTCCCGATCTGAAACGCCTGCCACATTATTTGAACCAAGAGCAACAACGTCCACACCCGGATCCCTCCGGCAGACCGAAGATACGCAGAATAGACGCCCCATGCCACACGCCCATTGCCGCGACTCTCTTCTTCAACCAACTGCCCCGCACTGCAAGTAGTCTCACTGTGAAAAGTCCTCTGGCGACCTGCTGCCTCAGCCGCTAGCATAGTTCGACTGCGTTGGCTTGCAAACCCCGGCTTGGCGATCAAACTGCGTTTCGAGGAAACAGCGCGACCGCTTTCAACACGGATTCTGCAATTGACGAAGTCGGACGCAATAATATCAGTATCGTGGGTCACCAACACGACAGTTTTGCCACGCAGGAGGCCGCAAATGCACTCTTGGAATATCTGACTTCGCACAATGGCATCCAGAGCGGCCAAGGTAGAATCCAAAATGAAAATATCTGCATCAGAGTAGCACGCCCGCGCCAATTCAATGCGCGCACGCTGCCCACCAGACAAGTTGGCACCTTTTTGGCCGACTTCGGTATCGTCACGTGCCGGGAAACTCTCGAAATCAGTGACAAGTCCGCACGCGTAGATCACTTGGCGATACTTAATGGGATCAAACTCTCGCCCGAACAGGATATTCTGACGAATGCTCTTGTTCTGAAGCCACGGCACTTGCGAGCACACTGCAATGCGTCCGCAAACGTCATTTTCACCAGAGCGCTTTTTCATTTCACCCGCAATTGCAGCACAAAGAGACGATTTCCCGCTACCGACTGGGCCATACACGACGGCCAAATCGCCTTTCCGGACGCAGACACTCACTTTCATCAGAGTGTTATCTCCCGCATCCCATCCGAACGAAGCATTCTTGATCAAGATCGCCGCGCTCACAACATTGCAGGTGCTCACGCGAGCGACGTTGGTCAAGTCGACCTCGGGGAGCATAAGGAAAGCAAAGACGCGCTCGAAAGAGATCTTGGCCTGGATCGACTGCTGGATAACGTCGGGCAAGTCACGCAAAGGGTTCCGTAGCCCGTTGAAAAGCGCCATTGCTGTGAACACTTTCGCGGCCGTTAGGTGATTCCCGAGCACAAGGGTGTACACTGCGAACGAGGCGGTCGAGACGATAATCGGCGTGCACCACATCACGAATATGGACAATGCCACGATATATAGATAGCGTGAGACTGCCTGCAGCTCCGAGAAGCGGAGGTTCTTGATGTTTTTACCGAACTTGCCTTCCCACGCGTTAAACTTCACAATCGCGATCGCTCCGAACCCCTCCTTGATGGCCTTCATGCGCTCATCCTTATTGGTCAAGATGTCACGAAATGCTGTTCCGGAAGCCAGAGCAACAGAAAAGCCCGCGATCATCGACAGCAGAATTACAATCAGCCCTGCAAGCGCTGCCAAGCCGAGTACAGTGAACAGCAAATACGTAATGACTGCAACTTGAAGAGGCAGAATCCACAGGTTGTTGACTTGCACGGCGGCCCACAAGATATTCGTCATATCAGCGGTAAACAGGTTCACGATGTCTGCTGCCTTGTCGTCCTCGCTTGCCCCACCGACTCTCCGTCGCAGAGATTTCTCGTACAGCAAACTCTTCAGGCCGCCAGTCAGGCGAAGTGCGATCAGCTGCGACCGGAACTGCATTTGGGACAATACCGCCACGTTCAGCAGACGCGAGGCGAAAAATATACCAAGCCACAGAGATAAATCCTTGACATCGAGCTGGGGAGCAGTGAAAGCGTCGATGAAGTGGTGAAGCACCACGGGGGCGAACACGCTGCATGCGGTCGAGAAGAGAGCCGCTGCTCCACACAACGCAATTTTCGGCCCGTACGCAGCAAGAACCGCTTTCAAAACCGACCCACCGCGAAGGTCCAAGTTCGTCTTGAGTGCCGCACACGCTCGAGCGCACGAGTCGTCGCCATCCAAGGCCCACAGGTCATCTAGCTCCAGCTGGCGGCGGCTTCCTGTCGACATCACCGGCTCGGCGAACGAGAACAGGAGCTGCGAGAGGAGCGATCCTGACGATTCGTGCGAGGGTTGCTTCTCGGAGCCATTGGCACCGACGGCACCGTAGCTTTGGACGCGGTGGGAGCCGCGGAGCAGCGGGCGCATGGCCAATCGATCAATGCGACCGCCGCCGCTCCGTTGATGACCAAGGGATGGATCTTTGGCAAAATTGGAACTTGGCAACCTTTGCGGATTATCTATGTCGTGCGTCGCCTATTGGCTGAAATGAGTGTCGTCCACAACCTACTTGCCAAAATCAGTTTCGAAGTTGAAGTCATTGATACCTACAAAATCAGGGCAGTCAGGTCCAATTATATAATTAACAGTTGGTGTCTGTAACGTTACGTTAAAGGTAAAGGACGTTCGATAGTTTCCACTGGAACTTTCCACTACTTTTCCAGTATTCTCCAAGAATTCGACAGGGGCTACAGTTTATTCGACTGTGGCGTTCTGTGATATTTTTGAGCAAGATTTGTGGTACAAAACAGGATTGACTTTTCAAAGATCTTGATTGAACCAATTATGCTCCAAATCGCTTTATGCTACCAATATCGTGGTTTCTAGATTTGGAAGACGAAACCCAACACTTTACTGATTCACTTCGGTAAATGATGTGCGCTCGGGCAAATCGAAGCGGTTACCCACTATTGTTTGCGGTCACAGGATGTGGCTGATGTTGACAATAGTCAAACAATATTGGCAATGTCACAGAGCTCAAGCGGCGTGTCAACAGAAACAAATAGCCGCATTAGTACGTTTTTCGCAGGAATTATATAAATATTCAATATCGCTTATACAAAATTTGTTAAAACCTGAAAATGAGTTGTTCGACACCCTTACACAATACTCATCTGTCCGGAAAAAAATTATGCAAATGTTTTTGAACGAGTCCCTTGAATCAACCATCGAGAATGTGACGGCGATTAATACCTCGAAACAACCGCAGTATTTCACTCTTTACGCCGCAATAACGAGCAGCCGCAATCCGCTATATTTTGCCGACCGATACGCGAATTACTTCGATCTATTTAAAGAGGTAAACTTTGCAGTAATGGTTTGGGGTCGAAATTGCGATTTGGAAAGTGCGATTTTATCTTTGGCACTATCGTGATCCAATATTTTGGAATTATTTGTCATTTGGCACGATTTTTGTATTGATTGAGCAAATCGAAGCGAATCGGATTCGAGGGGGTTAGCTGTTTCATTGGACATCAGCCAAGGGAATTTTGTCCAATCACTAAAATTTATTAAAATTTATTATCTAATACCAAATTAGTAGAATCACGAACCAAATCTAGTATTTTGCCCAATTAGAAGAGCACATCAATCAAAACGTTCAGATATCTCGCTAGGCTGCCTGTGCTGACAGCGGCAGAGCTGCACGGCAGGCAGAGCAGCGCTTCGCCATTCTTGCGGCGCTGGTCTTTCTTGATGTGGGGATGGAGTAGTCGTTACCGCCATGATCTAACAGCGACTGCTCCATCACCCCCATCAATGTCAGGAAAATGTTGTCGAGTTTGGCTCGGTCGAGCTCGCGAAACGACGCCTCGACCACGCCAATCAACTCATCGATACTCTGCATTCTCTGCGTCTGCTGGAGCGCTTGAATGCTGTTAAAATACCCCAAGTCCAGGACATTCAGGTCCGGACTGTTTGCCGGCTGGGACATCAGAGCGATATTCCAGCCGCCCATTGTGCCAGCGACCATTAACACTGGGTCGTCACTGCAGCAGTGGGGCCGGCATTGTCCTGTTGTATGAAAATGTTCAAGTTTCGGCATTGAATCACTTGTATAAAAGAAGAATTCAGAATTAATAAATAGTAAATAACCGTGATACATAAAACACCTGAGCGGCGTGACCTCATTCAACATGTTATTCTTTTCGCGCAATTCTGCAACTTAACTTGTACGCGAATACCTTCTTATCTCGGACTTTCTGTCTTTGATCCACAACGACTCCGGCCTGT
>JAADXC010000684.1:0-13550 GCA_023336425.1 Phytopythium cucurbitacearum (nom. inval.) | reverse complement strand
TAACTTTCAGAGGTGGCTGCTGAGACTCTGAAATCAATAACGGAAGTCTGAAAGTCCGTTGTCTGAATCTGAGAGACTCAGAGATGCCCCCTCAGAAAAGTGTTACCACACCAGATTCCTGAGACCGCCCTCTAATTAGGGGATCTCAGGCGTCTCTGAGAATGATTCTCAGAGACGATCAGAGTTTTATTATTGTGGACTCGGTCACACTCTTGAGAAATCTGGTGCCATCTTGAGAGAGGTGTCTGGGAGGCGACTCAGAATACCCTGACTGGGAGCGTTCCCAGGGGCACTTCATCACAATACCCTCTACCTTCCAACCCGCTGTGTTCGGCAAATAGTCATCCAACCAGATCGGGTTCGTATGCCTGATCTCCTCGCGAAAAGGGTCACTAGCACCACTGGGCCACCCAGCAACGATGACCCCTTCAGAGGAGACCCTACTAACCGATCTGTTAGGTGGAGAAGATCGCTGCAACGAGTCACTAGCACCACTGGGCCTCCCAGCAACGATGACCCGCTCCGCAGTGCGTTCCTCTCCGCGACCACGTACCGATACAGCAGGCTGAACAGTAGAAGACATCGGGCTTGCCATTGGACTCTGCGATGAGTCTATCGGTTCCGACGTTGGGGGTGACTGAGGTGATGACGAAGGTGTAACGGGGCTCACTCAGAGAGCCCCAATTACTTGCTTACACGTGGCAGGTGAGGAAGCGCTTACGCCTTCGAAGGGAAATTAAACTCTCAATTGAATTTTACCATGGCGCCCGCTGGGCGGACGCCCAGGATCCACCCATCCACGTGGTGGACTCCCATAGGGTAAAATCCCTCCTAGTTCCTAATATGCACCAATGGGGTGTAAGGGCATGGCCCATTACAGAAGGAGCCGACGAAGGTTCCTCCGCAGGGGAGACGAACGGCGGAAAGCCCACCGACGGAGGAGACGGCGACAGAAACGGCGACGAGGGATACCGAGGTGACGACGCTTGGGACCCTTGAGCAAGCGGCAGCAGAGGCGACTGGGAAGGCGACTGAGGGGGCGTCTGCTGAGGCGTTTGCTGGGGCGGCGATTGCTGGGGCGTCTGCTGGGGTGTCTGCTGAGGCGTCTCCAGCAATTCTGTCGTCTGAGAGGCCTCCGACGCAGGAGATTCGACGTAGACATAGCGTTGTGTCTCCTCACATTCTTCGAGCGGTGTGTTCTCCATCGCCCGCAAATCGGAGAATGAGGCGCCAATCTCGAATGCGGAGCAAGGTTTTGAGGTTTTTTGTAATGTACATAGCGACAAGACGCAACTACAAATTGAACGATGTTCCAGGTGCAACAGTTAACTGAAGCCTGAACATATTTACACGAGGTGAGAACCAACAGCTTTCTGCCTATCATCTCCCGAGTTGGGGTCGACGTTTCAGCTGGTGCGTATCGAACCCGACGTCGGTTCGATCTTCGGACCACGATGATCGAGCTGAATCACTGACAAGCAACTCTCACCTTCCCAATACTTGCAGATTCATGAAGAAAAGACACTCGAGATAGCTGTGAATGCCATCCATGCAACTGGAAGGAGAGGACGGATCGTTTCAAGCGGGGATGATATATGGAGTGTGAATTACTGGTCAAGCGACCAGACAACCTTGGGCACATTGATGGGATGAATCTTTAATGAACACGCCCGACTGGATAAACGTTGATTGCGAGTTGAATGATGTATGCAAGCACACTGAAGCCTCCTTACAGCCCAATTCGCCGTTTGCAGAGGATTACGATTGACACAGAGCACCTGTCTGGATACACTCAGTAATCTAATCTGAAATGACTTACTAGCAGCGAGTGACTGATTTGAGTTCATTCGGAGGCTAGCCATTAGAGATCTTTTAAGTACCTCAATGAAGTTCACCCACTCACTCACCACCAGATCCGTTCGCCTCCAAGTACCACTTGACGCTTTGCAAATGAGCGTGCGCTCCCGCGGCACAGTGCACCGCGACGAACTCATGCATTCGAATGGTGTTCGGTAGTCTAGGACCGTCGACGGAAAACTTCTTGAACTTTTGCCGAACCTCGAGTCGGGTTGTGCGCGGCTGCCAAACACCTCAAATTGACGTGCTATCTGTGGAGTTGTACAGTGATACAGCACCGAGTCAAGATCCTTTGTGCTCCATTTGGCCACAAAGGCACGATCGCTTGCTTCTTGCACCGACGCTTCTCGCCACATCGTCCTTGTCGAGCGCAGTTTGACCATACGATGCAGCTGAGTGGCTTTGAGCAAAGACTTCAGTGGGATCGTCAACGTCGCATTTCCGGCCTCAACGGCCTCACAAACCGATCGGTTTGGCGGAAACATAGATTTAGGACATCTACAAAGTGGTGCTGGTTGGCGGTTCGACTTGCATTCTTAAGATTCAGTCGATGTTGAAGGAATTCTTCGAGCGCGACGATTTGTGCAAGTCAATCAACCCCGACGAAGCAGTTGCGGCTGGTGCGACAATCCTGGTGGGCCTCGACTCCGGCGCGCAATCTAAGGTGCTTGAAGATATGTTGCTGATGGATGTCACTCCGCTCTCTCTTGGTGTTGAAGTCATCGGTGGACGAATGAGCACTGTGATCCTTCGCAATTCCAACACGCCGATGGAAAGTTCGCGCGAATACTTCACGACAACAGACAATCAAGACCGAATTGTTATCAAAGTCTACGAAGTTGAGAATGATCTCACAATCGGCAACAACCTGCTCGGCGAGTTCACGATCGACAACATTTCACCGAAGCCAAAGGGAGAGGCCAAGATTGGCGTGACGTTCTCGGCCGAAGTGAAAGATATCTTAATCGTGTCGGCAGTGGAGAAGTCGCAAGTGTCGTCGAACAAGATCAGCATCAAGAACAACACGCAACGTCTGTCTGATGAAGAATGCGCGCGAATGATCGAGGAAGGCGATCAGATCGTGGCTCAAAACAAGGAACGGAAGCTTCGCGACGTTGCCATCGGTGAGTTCGACTCCTTTGTGGAAACATTGGAAACACGCTACGCAAAGATACCAGTCGCCCGAAAGCATTTTTCTAAGGAGATCGACAACTGCCGGGTCATTCTCGAAGAGGCTAAGGCGTTCTTGGTTAAACATCTGAATCAGCCAACCACTGCTCAAGATATTCGCGCCATGCATCACAAGCTATCTGCCGAAGCGACTGCTGCTGAGTCTCAACTAGCCATCGCCATTTCTCGCCGAGCCTCCAAGCGCAAACATGACGACGACGACGATCAAGATGGGAACGAACGACTCGTCGGATTCGGGCAAAGACGACTGGCAACAAGAACGACGGCAAAGAAACTGAAGAGGACGATGGCGAGAAGACGGAGGAGGAGGAGTGAGGTTCGCTCTTTGTTTTGTGTTGTAGTTCGACATTGGGTTTTGATTTGACATTCAATCTGCTTCGAGTTCACTTTTGGTTTGTGTTGTACTTTGATACTCAATCTACTTTGCTCTTGGTTTGTGTTGTAGTTTGACACAGCTCTTGGTAACTAACAATACATGTATTTGATTTTGATTTGACATTCAATGCAACTCAACGTGAGAACATTCGCTGTCGTTTGCTTGGACAAGTATGATTGCCGACAACTAGTTCACGCAACTCTTGTACTTGAGCTGCCAATTTGTCGATCTCCGCTTCCGCAACATGGTGGTCCTTTCGTTGCGCTTGAGCATCTAGCAAGGCCATCGTCACGCGAAGCAGCTCGGGGATCTTGTGCGAGCGTCGTTCTTCATTGCTCATCTTTGCTGGTGTCGAATAGCACATTGGACAGTTTCCAGGCACTCCACACTTGAGCCGAAACCGACATGTCGAACAATCATCGCCACACACGGATGGGTCATCACATGCCAGTCTTGAACAAGCCAGATGCACGCGAATCATCAACCCATCGAAAGTGGAGTACAGAAACTTGCGTTCGCGCTCGAAGTACTGTCGAAAATACGTTTCGGGATCAGTTGTGTTCAGTCGTTCGACAAACCGATTCCAATCTCGGTGATGCTCGGACGGCGGCATCGGTTTCGACGACCCTTGGCGTTTCACGTATCGAGAGACCAAATACAGCTCTCGATAGAAAACGACAGGATTCTTCAACTCGAGCACAGGCCGAATCCCAGAACAGTCGAAGAGTTTGTAGCGCAGTTCCATGCGGGGATTGATTCCAACCAACTGCTCAATCACTGAAGACATTCTCGTTTCATTGATGTCAACACGCCACGGAGCATAGTGTCGTTCCACATCAGTGGCAAAATCATAAATGAACTGAAGAAACGACATGTCGTCATCTGGAGCTCGCAGAATCGTCTCGGTGCGTTTGTTGCATTCTCGAACTGGCAAATGTCGAGCAACGAGCTTTGCTTCAGTTGTTTGAACCCCGTTCTCTTGTCGTGATTGATACTTTGACGACTGCTGTGAAGGTGAAGACTTCAGCCCGAACAACTCGTCTCCTATCAAGAAAGCAACATACCCCGCGTTAGTTTCCACTTTCAAATACAGCAAGCAACTACCTAGGATACCAAGCGCTCTCGTTTGGCAAGAAGAACCGTCAATGAAGTATGACAGAGGCGAGCTCCTTGGAGATCCAGCGATTGCTGACATTTCCAATCAACTGCCAGGGAAACCCCCCGTGACTCAACGCCTCCGAACCCGACGGCAGCACAAGTCACACACACAAAGGCTCCTGGCAGCCAAACAGGGTCGAGATGAACGGCGGCTGTGCTGAGGAAGCAAGCAGACGCCCCTCAGTGACATTCGAGGATTGTCTACAGACTTGCACACCTCGCGTTCGTTCCTCGACCTTGAGAGTTCTGTGCGCCGCGTGGAAACTTTTGGAATGTGGAGAGCATGAAGTGAGTGCGGAGGGAGCGTGGAGAAGCTGGTGACTGTTCACAAATGATCGCACGAGCATTTACCGCGACTGTTCACGAGAATTGTGAGCGACTGTCCATGTAACGGGGTTACACAGTCTGTAACTGGGTTACAGAACAGTACAGTCGGACTGTACTGCGTTAGGTGTGCAACACTAACATTTGTTGGGTACATTTTGGGATTAGTGTGACCAACACTAATCCATACATAAATTCGGTCGGAGCGCTCGTGACCAGTCACGGACGCCTCCCAAAACGCATGCATTAGGGATTAGAGGTTTGGTACCTAGGCAGAACGCTAAACAATAAGACAGTTCTCATTTTGGACACTAGCACAGACTTCGGTTCATTTGTATTGAACTGTACAGTGAACTGTACAGTTTGTATACAAATTTGTATGCGCTTCCTTACACACGCTAGTGTAAGCCAGTAACTGAGCGTAAGCCTCGCCCGGTTACACACGTGGGCGGAGCAAATTGTTAAGCACAATTTGCCGCTAACTTGTCCTAATATGGATTTTAATTATGAAATATATTACACAGACCACTAAAAATGTTGAAAAGCACAATAAAGTATTGTAATATATATCCCATATTGACATTTGAACGTATCCCATAACGGGACATTGTGTTGTTATTTATGGAAAACCCCATAATTGAGGAATCTATCTCGCGACGATGGAGCTGCTCGTATGGCATGCGAACCTTGGATCAGATGATGAACAAGCGGAGGAAGACGAAGTTCGGCGGCGACTCCTGTATGAGTTTCGTTGTGGTGCATGTGGTGGGGATAGGCCGCGGGGTTCCGGGGATCCTGCTGGGACGACGTCGTCGTCGTCGCTGCACTCGCTCCTTTTTCTCCAAGGTGTCGTGGCATTCGCGCGATCTTTGAAACGAGAAGACGCACCAGAAGCCGAGGATTTACAAGAGCGAGTTAGCGTCACGCTCGACGGACGCAAGTTCCTCGTGGTCGAGGTGGAGACTAATATCTTCATTGCCCTGGTACGTGGTCGGTCACATAGTTGAGTAGGAGTTTCGACTAACAACTACCAACATGCGATCAGGGGATGGAATGGCACGACGAGCTGGTACGTTGCACAGCGCTAATATGCAGTCGTGATGCATCTCCATCTCACCGATGCAGAGTTGACTCCACAGGAAGATCACCGTGTTGTTCTTGAGGCGATCGTGCGAAGTCTTTACGACATGTTCTGCTTGTTCCACGGGACCATCGACAGGTACGATCGATGCGCTTGACAGGGAGTTGATCGTCAGTTAACCGTCATTTCCATGTGTGGCAGAAATTTGCGTCTTGTGGAGAATGATGAGCGACAGCAGCCGACCGCCGAGGCTGGCGATGGTGGGCTTCGGGATGGCATGGACATCTTGCTGGAAATCCAATCCACTCACAAGCGTCTCCGAAAGTTGGAGCATCGAATTGAAAACTTGTCGACGGTCGGCGCGGATGACGCTGACATTGCAGCCGGTCAAGCGCATCATCAAACCAGCATGTTGGAGATAGAGCTTACTCAGGTTCGCGACAGACTCGACTATTTGACTGCGTGTTCGCCTGCCGTCCGTTTGTGGGCACTCTTCGACGATTTGTTTCCGACGTTGATCAAGTCCGCAGGAGTCCAACACCCGAGTTGCTTTGCTGATCTGAATGGATTTGGTTACTTCCCGATGGATCAGCCTCTCTTTCTAGAGGTGCAGTCGTTCCTGAACGATCTCAGGTCGCATTTAGACGGGGGAGGGCTTGCATCATCAGCGCTTTTCTTCAAGGGGAATCTGCTTTGGAGCTCGGAGGACGCGGTCACGCTTCGAGCCTTGTACACGTTTCTTCGACTACGAGAAGAGCACGGGATGAACTTCACGCCTCACATGGATATGCACGACCCGTTATCAAAAAGCAACGCCGTCGGGAGAGATGGAGATGATAAGGGCAATGTTTCTGTCATATCAAGCAAGAATCCGAGTGTATGGATGAAGCAGCCGTACCAGGATACCTTCCTTCCAGTTTGGTCCAGCAAGACGGCGTATGCAGAATGTGCGGTCTCCCAGACCAGCGCCTCCCTCGCCCGCAGATCAGCGCGCTCGATCCACAAACTTTCTTCTCGCTCGATATCGGCTATGGTGGCGGACACCATGTTGTCATCGCCGCAAGGCACTCCAACGATCAGTCAAACCGTTTCTGATGACTTGGTCGCACAGGGCAAGGCGTTGTTGAGCTCATGGAAGACTCGGGTGAACTCGATTTCGTTCCGGAATGTCGGTTTGATGCTGTGCAATGGGTACTTTGCACGTCCCGCAGAGCTGCCGAAAGGTCCTGCATTCTCTAACGACGCCAAGATCCGGTCGGCACCTGAAGCAATTTGGAATCCTGAGATATTTTTGATACCAAGTGAAGCTCCGAGTGGCAGTATTGACATGGATGCGTGCAGACGTCGGGTTGTGGTGTGGCACGACGCGGGACTCACAATGGTGACCCTGTTTCGAACGAGCAAGAATTCAATCCAGCCGCCATTACGATCCTCGGTGCTGGAGAAGCTAGCAGATTACTTTGACTCATCCAATAGGTTTAGCGAGTTGGCAGAGCTCATTCTCGCGCGGTACCTGGACACCGTGACGCGAGGATTAAGGTGCGTTTAGCGATTGAAGCTGTGTATGCTGTGCAACTGACACTTGACCTCACTGTGGTTCCAGCAGCAGTTCGCAGAGACCAGTGGCAGCGCCACCGTTCATCTATCTCAATCGCGTTAATCTCGCCTTCAAGCTTCAGCAAGTTCCGCGACTGCTCAAGACGAGCGACGACGACCTATTTCCTATCCCGCCGGGGTTGCTTTCTCGCTACTTTCCGCGACACTCGCTTGAGCTCGTGAACCGTTTGCATACTCTGCTGGAGGAGCCGCGAGGAGTGCTCGGTGGCAACCACGACCTGTGCGTGCGCACGCTACAGGACGGCTGGGTCTACGCCAAGAAGTCGCGCACCAGCCAGCGCGACTTGTACGTGTTCCTGGACACCAAGGTGCCGTCCGTCGCTGACCTTTCCCGTACGTGCGGGTGCAGCGACTTGTTTCTCCCACCATGTCCTCACGTTGCTGACTTTTGTCTCACACGTCGCAGATTCCCTGACTGTCTTCTTGAACGACCACTTCGGAAACGTGTTTTTCTAACCGATACAAGTCATCAGAATGTGTTATGTCCTGCCTAGTTGTATATTGATGCAAAAATGAATGGCTCTGCTAACTGACTGATTCTATTAAAACATCTATTTTTGCTCATCCTGTATTCGAATAGCCTGCATCAACTCACTTTTAACACTGTTCGAAACGCGCCGCCTCCAATCCGCCACCAATCCGTGCTCACTTTCCCTTCCTGGCGCCATGGGCAAGATCATCGACTCGATCCAGGCGTCGTACGCGGCGAGCGACGCGGCGACCGCGCGGCCGACCGTGTCGTTCGAGTTCTTCCCGGCCAAGACGGATGCGGGCGTGTTCAACCTGCTGACGCGCGTGGAAGAGATGGGGCTGGCGCTGCAGCCGACGTTCGTGACGCTGACGTGGCGCTCGGCGTTCACGGACGAGAAGCTCTGGCTGCGCATCGGTGCGCACATCCAGCGCGAGTTCCAGCTGGACGTGCTGCTGCACCTGACATGCCACCTGCCGCGCGAGCAGCTCAAGGAGATCCTGCGGAGCGCGCGGGCCGCCGGCATCCGCAACATTCTGGCGCTGCGCGGCGACCCGCCGATCGGCGCCGAGCGCTGGAAGCCCATCCCGAACGGGCTCAACAACGCCGTCGACCTCATCCAACTGATCCGCGAGGAGCATGGGGACTACTTTTGCGTCGCCTGCGCCGGTTACGCCGAGGTGCACACCGAGTCGTGGAACCACCCGGAGCTGCCGCCGTCGAACGAGGCGCGCAAGCTCGACATCGCGCGGCTCAAGCTCAAGCAGGACGCCGGCGCCGACTTTGTCATCACGCAGTTCTTCTTCGACGTGGACAACATGGTGCAGTGGATTGCTGACTGCCGCGCCGCGGGCATCACGATCCCCATCCTGCCGGGTTACCTGCCGATCCAGAACTACAGCTCCTTCTGCAAGTTCACGAGTTGGTGCAAGACGCGTGTGCCCGCCGACGTGCTGCAGGCGCTGGACGCCATCCAGAACGATGACGCGGCCGTGCGCCGCTATGGCACGCAGCTCGCAATCGACACGTGCCGCAAGCTGCTTGCGCACGGCGTCAAGTCGCTGCACTTCTACACGATGAACCTCGCGACGACTGTCACGCAGGTGCTCGAAGGACTCGAACTGCTCCCCTCACGCAACCAGCGCGAGCTGCCGTGGCAGTCGCTGCGTCAGAACGGGACGGCCGAGCGCGCCGAGCAGGTGCGTCCGATCTTCTGGTCGAATCGCCAGGCGAGCTACATCGCGCGCACGGCCGAGTGGGACGAGTTCCCGAACGGTCGATGGGGTGACCGGACGAGTCCGGCGTACGGTGAGCTGTCCGAGTACTACCTGGCGTTCAAGCGGCCCAAGGCGAACAGGTCCCAGCTGTGGGGAGCACCCACCAAGCCGGAGGACGTCTGGCAGGTGTTTGTGCGCTTCCTTGACGGCCAGGTGAAGCAACTGCCGTGGTGCGAGCAGGCGCTGTCGCTCGAGAGTGGCGTGATCCGCGAGAACCTCAAGTGGATCAACGCGAACGGCTTTCTCACCATCAACAGCCAGCCGCGCGTGAACGGCGCGTCGTCGAGCGACCCATCCGTCGGCTGGGGTGGCGACGACGGGTACGTGTTCCAGAAGGCGTACGTCGAGTTCTTCGTGGCGCCAGAACTCCTCGCGAAGCTGCTCGCTGCCATCGAACGCGACTACCCGAACCTGTCGTACCACGCGCTGAACGCCAAGGGGGACGAGTTCCGCAACACGCCTCTGCGCAGCGTGAACGCTGTGACGTGGGGAGTGTTCCCTGGCCGCGAGATTATCCAGCCGACGATCGTCGACTCGGATTCGTTCGCGGCCTGGAAGGATGAGGCGTTCGAGCTGTGGCAGAGTCAGTGGGCGTCGGCGTACGCGCAGGACTCGGAGTCACTCCGCGTCATCCAGCACATCCGCGACTCGTACTTCCTCGTCAACATTGTCGACAACGACTACGCGAACGGTGAGTGTTATGTGAGATAGTGGCAGCTTGAGCGTGCGATGACTTACTCGTGTGTCGTCGATGGTTGATTGCAGATGCGTCCGACATCTTCGGCGTCTTCGCACGCGTCATCACGGATGGCATGAGCAACGGCGACTTGCGCGCGCGCGTGCTGGACCTCGAGGCCAAGAACGAAAAGCTGCACGAAACGGTGGTGAAGCTGCAGGCGTTGCAGGCCGAGGCGGCTCGCGACCAGCACGCGACCCACGACCTGCTCACGAGCGCGCGCGACGAGAACCAGCAGCTCCGCGTGCAGCTCCGCCAGCTGCAGACCCAGCTCGCGACTTTCGGTATTTGAGCACATTGGTAGGATGATCCCGCTACCAGCGTCCCCGCTCGAGCCCGCCGTCGAGGCGCCGGCGTTCGAGCGCAGACATTCGTAGTGGAGAACAGAACACGCCTTTAGAGCAAAGAACCAATTACACATACAATCGCGACCTGGGCCGCAGGGTTGTTTTGCTGGTTGTTCCTTCCAAGTTTACTCGCTCGAGTCATCCTCCCTGTCTGACAGTGCGAGCGACACCCGATCGAGCTTACTCGTCCGCAGCCTTGGTTTCCTCAAGCTGCTTGAACATGGCGATGGCCTCCTCGACCGTCTTCGTGCCGCGCACCTTGTTGTCGCGCGTGCGGATGTTGACCGAGTTCGTCTCCTGCTCCGCCGCGCCGACCACGAGGATAAAGTTGTAATGCGCGAGCTGGCCCTCACGGATCTTCTTGTTGAGCGTCTTGCCCGTGTCGTCAATCTCGACGTCAAAGCCCGCGCGGAAGAGCTGGTCCTTCACCTTGTACCCGTAGTCGACGAACTGTGCGCCGACCGTGACGATCAGGATCTGGCGCGGCGACAGCCAGAACGGGAACTTGCCAGCGTAGTGCTCCACCAGCACGGCCACGAAGCGCTCGACCGAGCCGTAGATGGCGCGGTGGATGATCACCGGACGCTTGAACAGCTCCTCGTCGTCCGAGCGGTACTTGAGGTTGAACCGGATGGGCAGCTGGAAGTCGAGCTGCACCGTCGCGCACTGGTGCTGGCGGTTGAGCGCGTCCGTGATCATAATGTCGATCTTGGGACCATAGAACGCACCGTCACCGGGGTTCACGACCCACTTGCCCTTGCCGACGAACTCGTCCAGTGCCTCGGCGAGCTGGCCTTCCGCGCGCTCCCACAGCTCGAGGTCGCCCATCGCCTTCTCGGGACGCGTCGACAGCTCCAGGTTGAACTTAATGCCGAAAATGTCGTACACGTACTTCATGAATGCCAGAAAGTCGAGAACCTCCTTCTTGATCTGATCGTCGCGGCAGAAAATGTGCGCATCGTCCTGCTGGAAGCGGCGCACGCGCGTGAGACCCGTGAGCGCACCGCTGAGCTCGTTGCGGTGCAGCACACCGCAGTCAGCGTAACGGATCGGCAGCTCGCGGTACGAGCGCTGGCGGTGGTCGAACAACAGCGACGCGGCCGGGCAGTTCATCGGCTTGAGCGCGAACTCCTGCTCCTCGACGTTGAACACGAACATATTATCCTTGTAGTGCTGCGCGTGACCCGAGATGTTCCACAGCTCCATGTTGTAGATGTTGGGCGTGATGACCTCGCTGTACCCTCGCTCGCGGTACTGCTCGCGGATAAACTTGAGCAGCTTCATGTAGATGGCGGCACCATGCGGCAGCCAAAAGCCACTGCCCGGACTCAGCTGGTGGAAGAAGAAGAGCTCCTCGCTCACGCCGAGGCGGCGGTGATCGCGCTTGGCGGCCTCCTCCTGGAAGTGCTTCCACTCCTTCATCTGCTGCTTGTCCGGGAACGAGATGCCGTACACGCGCTGGAGGCTGTCATTCGTGGTCTTGCCCAGCCAGTACGTGCTCGACGTGCGCGTGACCGCGAACGCCTTGATCTTGCCAGTGTGCGGCACGTGCGGGCCACGGCACAGGTCGATGAGCGGGCCGCAGCGGTACGCCGTCGTCTTGCCGCCGTCCGGAATCTTGGTCGAGATGATCTGCGTCTTAAACGGGTTGTCAGCGAACATCTCGAGCGCCTCATCCTTGGTGAGCACGATGCGCTCGAACTTCTGCTTGCCCTTGACGACCTTGGCGCAAGCCTTCTCGATCACCGACAGGTCCGACTCGGGCACCGTCTCCGTTCCCATGTACGAGTCGTAGTAGAAGCCGCCCTCGACCGGCGGACCGATCGTCAGGTGCGCACCCTTGAGCTCCTCCAGGCTCTCGCCCAGAATGTGCGCGCTCGAGTGCCAGAACACCATCTTGCCCTCGCGGCTGTCGAACTTGAGCAGCTCGAGGCGGCAGTCGCCGATGAGCGGGCGGAACACGTCCCACAGCTCAGCCTTCTCGTTCGGCACGGCAGCACAGCACTCATCGCCGCCGGCGGGCGTGTCGCGAGCCTCGTTGCCGTCCACATCGGCGGCCGACACGCTGAACGGGTCCTCTGGCTTCCCCTTGTACGTGACGCGCGCGACCACCACCTGGTCCGCGAGGCCCTGCGAGATGGCGAGCGCCACGTCCAGCGGGGTCGTCTGCCACGCGACGCCGTCCTTGACCGCGCCGTCCGGGAGCGTCACCTTGATGGGCGTCTGGTTGGCGGCCAGCGCCGCGATCTCGGCGCTCTGGCGCTCCATCACGCGGTCGTACACGGCGGCGCGCGCCGCCACGAACGGCGGGTTCGGCGTGAGCGTGAAAGGGCCGCCGATCTTGGCCGGCTGCTCCGTCGCGATGGACGGGCCGCTCGCCTGCGTGAGCCGCGTCTTGGCGCGCTGCGCCTCCGGCTGCGGCTGGCTCATCTTGGTCTTCCTCGG
The DNA here is from genome assembly GCA_023336425.1 of Phytopythium cucurbitacearum (nom. inval.). Classification (NCBI taxonomy): domain Eukaryota; phylum Oomycota; class Peronosporomycetes; order Pythiales; family Pythiaceae; genus Phytopythium; species Phytopythium cucurbitacearum (nom. inval.). The sequence goes on along the minus strand of JAADXC010000684.1, from coordinate 672 downwards.
CGGCTGCTTGAGCGCGGCAAAGGCGATGCGATTATGGGGCGGCTCGCCACGTCAAAGGCCCCCTCCTCCCCAGTCAAGCCCAGAGCTGCATGATCCGGCCGGACCGGACCCACTCGCCTAACTCCGAGCGGTGCCGCCTGCGTGACGAGCTGCATGACCTCGCCCCTGTGAAACGGAGGCGCGGACGGATCCTTTGTGAACGCGGGCAGGGCGTCACCCTCGATGGTTGTCTCTGGTCTCTGCACATATTTCAGCCAATCATTATACGGATCGATGATCAAAACGCAAATCCATTGGTTATTATGAGGCATTGAACTCCAGTCGTAAAGACAAGAGTGATGAGACGCGACGAACACTCACGTCACGACCATGGCGAAGCTCCGACAGCGGCGCTTCTTCGCGAGCCAGAGGAGCCGGAGGCGCCAGGAGAAGTTTCCGCGGCATCGAGAGAAGTCCGCCGCTAGCCATAAGGCGCGTCACGCGGCGGACCGATCTCGCTCTGCCTATCCGCGCTGACTGGCTTGACGCCGACCGCGGCAGCTCGCAACGTTCGGTGCGGACTGGCGACTGATTGATGGTGCCACGAGCGCAAAGTGCAGGGGTCACGGATGGCCCCGTCGCATGGCGAGAGGCTCGCGGGGGGGGGGGGGGGGGGGGGGGGGGGGGGGGGGG
>JAADXC010000683.1:0-13567 GCA_023336425.1 Phytopythium cucurbitacearum (nom. inval.) | reverse complement strand
TCCACACTCGCCGCTGAGAGCTACTGTGCATCAATGTTCCGTATGGAGGCGGCTGATGGGACGATGGCCGCGCAGACCCAAGATCTTCATTCCCCGCTTTTCATGGCCGAGCTGCCATTGTCAACAAACGGCGACCAGTGGGTACATTTCAACAGTATCCTCGGTCTACTTGTGTAACCCATTGTGCTTGTGACGTGTGAAAAAGGGAGCACACTGTTCCGTAATTATTTAATAGTAATTACAAAACTGTCCCAAATTCGGCTCAGATATTTATCAGCTTCAAATGTGATTCTGAGTTGCCCTGTCCATGTAACTCTTGCACGAAGTATGGTTTTGTGTGACGTGTGAAAAAGGGAACACATTGCTCCGTTATTATTTTATAATAATTACGAAATTGCAACGGATCCGGGCCATTTCCGTTGCTTTTCGTCTGTGACATGTGAAAAAAGGAACAGTGTGTTCCCTTTTTCACACGTCACACAAAACCATACTTCGTGCAAGAGTTACATGGACAGGGCAACTCAGAATCACATTTGAAGCTGATAAATATCTGAGCCAGATCCATTGCAGTTTCATAATTACTATTAAATAATTACGGAACAGTGCGTGAAAATTTCAACGCGATGATCCAAATCGCGATTTTGAGACTGAAACGTACCGGTATTTGATGATTTTGCAAATTGCGACATTTTGGCGAGAGCAATCGCAAAATGTACAATATTTTGGTGGATCTAAGTCGACAGTCTTCTCCAGCGAGAACAGCATCCAGCCACGTCGACTTTACTATTTTGGGCGTGTGTGTGGTACTCGCTCTGCATGGTTGTCAACCAAAAAAAAAACGCGGGACTTTCGACGGTGACCCATCCTGTATCACAAGTCTTCCTCGAGGCGAGCGGTGTTCTCGCTGGCCGTTCGTGGTCGTCGCTGCCGCGCATTCCGTCAGCCGCCGTCGCCGCCGCAGTAGCTGCAGCCTCCAACGCTGCTGCACCTGATCCACGATGGCGACGACCGTGGCGCCTGCCGCTCCCTTCTACGACCTGTCGATGGACTCGAACTCCAAGACGAGCGCCGACATCCGGCGCGTGCTCGACCTGCTCATGGACGGCGGCACGACCTCGCTCGACGCCGCCACGGAGCGTGAGCTCGAGCCGTTCGCGAGCATGTTCCAGTTCGAGCGGGTCAAGTCTCCGCTGCGGCTCGGCCACGTCTTTCTGCTGCTCTACGCTCCGTTCGGAGTGCTGCTGCTGGTGTTTCGCCTACTGGCAGTCTTCCTGCTGGCGCTGGTGCTGCCGACGCTGTGCTCGGAGCAGCGTCTGCACCGCCTCGGTGTGCATGCCATATTTGCGTTCGTGACCGGCACGATCGTCCGCGTCCAAGACAGACATCACCTGGACGCGGCCACGCGAGCGGACATCATTGTGGCCAACCACATCAGCGAGTTCGACGCGCTCGCGCTGCTGAAAGGGATCGGCCCCGGGTACGTGCTGGGGTACGACTTCTACAAGAAGATGCTCTTCTTCCGCCTGCTGCGCGGCGTGAGCGGCATGGTGTACGTGCCGTATGTGTCTCGGCGGCAGGGCGGCGCCAAGGGCCGCGACGAGGTGCGCGAGATCATCATGGACAAGCTCGCCAAGAAGGACAAGCCGCTCATCGCCTTCCCCGAGGTACGGTCGCCGTGATGGTTGCTCGGAACGATTGTGTGGTGATCTCAAGGCGCATTGTTGGATCGCAGGGCGGGCTTACGAACGGTCGGAAGGGTCTGCTGCAGTACCACAAGTTCCTCTTCTCGCTCGACAAGACCATCCAGCCGCTCGCCATCCAAGTGACCGATGGGCCGTTTGTGAGTCGCCTCTGTTCAGTGTGGCGGTGATGGTGATGCTAACTGCGCTTGATGGACGATAGCCTGTCAACATCAACGACGAGACGAGCACGTTCGCGGCCAATGTGGCCTGGTACTTCTTCATGCCCTGGCACGTCTACACCATCAAGTGCCTGCCGCGCATCGAGGCCCGCACCGACCAGGAGCCGCTCGAGCTGGCTCAGCAGCTCATGCGCGCCACGGCCGAGGCGCTCGGTCAGCAGGCCACTCCCTTCCTGTACCGCGACAAGATCGCCTTCACGCGGTACAAAGCGCAGCAGCTCCGCGGTCGATAGTGTCTGTGTGCGTCTATGCTCGCCACTTTTTGCTAATAGAGCCGAATCAACTTCGAGTCACCCTCCGTGGCGATCGTACGTGCCTGGACCGGGTGTCGCACCCCGAGCATGAGTCAAGCGCTTGTCGGCAGTGAGCGAGAAATGCTCGATGTTGCCACCACCAAAGCCGAACCGCGGACTCTTGGGTGCCGGTAAGGAGCACGCATCGGGTTCCAGGGACGAAGACAAGCGAACCGCTGGCGACCCCCACGTTCGACCGAAACGCGACGAGACGGATGATCCAAACGACGCGGCGCTGCTGCCGGGACGAGGGCCATGTGGAACAGCGGAGCGGGGCTTTGACGGCTTGGCGGTCGACTGGACTCGCTTTGAAGCTGTGGTAGGCGGCGATCGGCAGTCCACCGGCGGCGCGACGATGCTTCTCCGCGTCGAAAAGGACGAGCGCAAGGTGCGTCCGAACCCGCTCTTGGGTCGCTGCGGCGGCTTGGCGACAGGTCTCTCCGCCTCCCGACGCTCATGTCGGTCGTCCTCTATAGCTTCCTTCTCCTTGGAGTTCGACGAGCGGGAGTGATCGGTCTTGCCGAAAGAGTTAGACGGTCGTCTGGGCAACGGCGAGCGCTTCTCGAGCCACGAGTCGAGTCCCTTGACCTCGGCCGGCGGTGGTTTCTCTTTGCGCCGCTGGTGACCTGCTAACGACAGAGCCAAGTATGGATCCCCCAAGTCCACGGCTCGCTGCAGCCGGTCGTCATCGCACTCATCGTCACTCCCATCGACATCGTCGAGCGGAGCGCGTCGTCTGCCGCCAGTGCGTGGATAGACCTTGTAGCTCGACATGTAGTCGAAGAAGGCTGTCTCTCGTGACGGGATGATATCAGGGACGAGGTCGGTGAGCAGCGAGAAGTTCCACGCGGGAGGCGGGTCCAGGTCATGTCCGAACGGAGGCTGTCGACCAGTTCTCGGCTTCGCTGAAGCTGCGCGTTCTCTCTCGCGCACGGAGACAAGTGGAGGTGCGCTGACAGTGGGTTGAGAAAAGGCGTCGCTGACGGAGACAGCGACTGTGCTTCCAACGACCGCCATCGGCTTGGTCTTGAACACTAGAAGCGTGAACGTGTCGCCGACTTCGACGTGCTCGAGACTCAACCTCGGCATCGTGAGACCGACGGTAGTCAGTTGTCGTCTCAACGCCGCGACTTTCGAAGTCGCGACTGGATGACTCGAGCTTCGCAGCTCCATGAACCACACCTGCTTCGGTTGAGCGACAATTCGCGGCTCGCCAGCTTTGTCCTCAATACGACTGCCGTCCGTATCTGCCGTCGGGATTCCGAGCTTGCCCGACGTGTTGTCGCCCCAGCCAAACATTCGGCCGTGGTCGTCCAGCGCCAGAGTGGAGTGCTGACGCGCGGCGACGGCCTTGATCACGGCTCGCTGGTCGCTCTGGAGCTGAGCCTGGTCCTGTTGTGCCTGCGGAGCAAAGCCTTCCATCGGCAGTACGATTTGCTGTGGCGTCGCCACGTCTGCGGTGGTGTGGATCCCCCTACCGAGCTGTCCTTCGCTGCCTCTCCCCCATACAAATGCCGTCCCCGAGCGAGTCAGCGCGACCGAATGACTCGCGCCGCACCGCATCGCAACTACCTGCAGATGGCTGGTAGCGAAACACGCGATCTGCCGAGGGAGCCACTCGGTCTGCAGTGAGCCGTGGCCCAGCTGTCCGTGAACACCGTTCCCCCACGAGAAGATATGTCCCGCCGCGGTAATGGCCAGGTTGTGCGAGGCGCCGGCGCAGATCCCTGTGACTGTGGTCGACATGGCTGTCGTGACGTCTTGTGTGTGCTCTGACGCCGTCTTGACAGTTACCACGCAGTTGCTGACGAGTGCGCCGACGAGACTGTCGCCCTCGTGACCGAGTCCGAGTCGTCCATTCAGTCCATCGCCGAACGCGATGATGCTTGTTGAAGTCGATTGGAAGGAGACTCCGGCTTCAGCTGTGCTTGAGTTTGGCCTCCGTCGAGCCAGCACCAGCGTGTGCCGGTCTCCGCAACTGATGTCAGTGAAGAAGACGCCATCATCCTCTCCATCGCGCTCACTCGTACGCCTTGCTGTCGATGAGCGTGACATGAGACCATTGAATGTGATGGGGATCGAGTTGGCCACTGTCGGCTGCTCTTTGCCTGCCAGCAACTTCAGCCAGCTCATGTGAATGGGGACTGGCACGCTGCTGTCCTTGCGGTCGCCTGTGCCGAGCTGGCCGTACGTGCCGCGTCCGAACATGAAGAGCTCGCCCGTTTCCAGCACGAACCCGCCGTGGGTAGAGCCGCACGCGATCCGCGAGATTCGACGCTGTGGAGTCCATGAGAATGCCAGAGGATGCAGAGTCGACGACCACGGCGCCGTTGAGTTGCCTCGAGCGAGCTGGTCACTCGAGTTGCCGCCGAGAGAGTATGCGCGTCCGCTCTCGGTCAACAGACAGATCCAGTCCGAGCCGCAGGCCACTTGTGCGATCTTGGCATCCAGCTCGATTGGGATCTCGTGCACACGCTCGGCGTCGCGGAGTGCAGAAGTATGATCTGGCCAGTCGCCGACCAGGCACAGCGTGTACGTGTAGACGGCGCCTTCACCTCGAGATGCCGACGCGGCTGACGGCGCGGTTGGGCTCGAAGGCTCGGAGTCGGGGTCCGATGCCGCGGCAGACCCGTCCATTCATCCGTCTTGTGTGACCAGCAGATCCGAGTGAATCGGTTGCCTGGTAGTCAACCAACACCAAAATAGCTGTCCTCAGCTGTCGAAGAAAGCGCAAAAGCGAGCTGTGCGAGTACTTTGTGCATTTGACATTGTTTGCCACAGTCGATTGATACCACAGCTAGAACACAACGCGCTAGCCTGAACGCGACTGCAACCGCTCCTGTTGTCGTCACGGCTTGCTCTGCTGTGACAATTGCTCAGTTCGTGATGACCGTCTTCTTGTGCGCGTAGCCGAGCTTCTGTAGCACCGGGCGGATGTCGTCGAGGATGTTGGCGTTGTCGATGGTGGCAGGCACGCGGAAGGGCTTGGAGTCAGCGATGGCTTGGATCGTGCCGCGCATCACCTTGCCCGATCGCGTCTTAGGTAGTGCCGCGACGACTCCGACACTCTTGAGGCAAACAAAGCTGCCCATCTGCTCACGAACTTCCTTCACCACTTGCTCGGCGATCTCTTCGTCGGAGCGGTCACGCTCATTGTCGACGATCAGCAACGCCACGGGAACGTGGCCTTTGAGATTGTCCTCCACGCCAAACTGCATCAATGCAACAGTCAGATCTTGTCGGCAAACACACCGCAAGTGGATTGCAGCAACGTACCACTGCGCACTCGACAACCTCCGGGATCGCCTGGATGACCTCCTCGATCGAACCGGTCGTGATGCGGTGGCCGGCGACGTTGATGACATCGTCAGTTCGAGCCATGACCTGAATCATACAGCAACTCGCTTGTGAGTTCGACGCAAACGATAGGGACGTAAGTGGGCGACTCACGTAGACATAGCCGTCTTCGTCAATGTGTCCCGTGTCACCAGTGTGGTAGTATCCAGGGAAGCGCTTGAAATATTTCGCGTGGAAGTCATCCGGGTTGTTGTACAATGTCGACAACGTCCCTGCAGCATGAAGTCTCACGGATCAGCAACAAGATCTGCGCGCCATTGCTTCGATCGTCCACAAACGTACCCGGCGGGAGCGGCAACTTGACGACAAGCTCTTTGTCTGGTTCCTCTGACTCATGGTTGTGGCCGTGGTGGATGTCGTCCTCCGCTGTTTCCGCGCTCAGCAGTTGGACGTTCCATCCGGGAACTGGGCGATGCACTGAGCCGACTCTAATTCCCTTGTCATGGTCGTCGTCGCCATCCATCCCGCGGCATGGCGCGGTGATGGGCCATCCCGTCTCGGTTTGCCACCTACACAATGGTCACGACGTTATTGGAACCGCATTTCGTTGATGCTTGCCATACGCATCGATACCAATGATCGATCAACGGGACCTCCAGCAGATCAGCGAAGAAGTCGAACGTCTTTGGGTCTCCACGCTCGCCAGCCACGAACATTGACCTGATGATGAACACCGCCGCCGTAAGCACACACGCGATCCATCAACAACTGTGCTAACATCGCATGGCAAGAGTGTCAAGAGACTCACTCGAACTTGTCCATCTTGGGCTTCCACTGCAGAAGATGATGTGCCTGCGGATCGTCTTTGCGGATGGCTCGCAACGCCGTTGGCGCGGTGAACATGGACTTGATGCCATACTCGCTGATGAGGCGCCAGTACGCGCTCGCGTCGGGAGTGCCGATAGGTTTGCCAGCATACAGCACCGACTACAACCATCACGACGTGAGTCTCCATGAACAGTCAGTGTAATCGGCAGACACCCGCGAGCGTACCGTGCAACCATGGACGAGCGGGCCGTAGACGACGAGCGAGTGGCCGACTGTCCAGCCCATGTCGGACGCCGCGAAGAAGGTATCGTCCGGCAAAATGTCGAACACGTTGCGCAAGGCCCATTTGAGCGCCACAGCGTGTCCGCCATTGTCACGAACGACGCCCTTGGGTTTGCCCGTCGTGCCAGAAGTGTACAAAATGTACAATGGATCGGTCGCCAGCACGGGGACAGCGTCGATCGGCGACCCGCTCGCCATCACGTCGTTCCAGTCGATGTCGCGACCCTTCTTCAACTCGTACGGGCAAATGTCGCGCTCAAGCATGACTACCTTCTCTGGCTTCCAAGCCGACTTCTCGAGCGCTCCGTCAAGCAGCGGGCCGTAGTCGATGATACCCTTGGGTTCAACGCCACAGCTGGCCGTGATGATGACCTACGAGTCACGAGAGAGCCGTTGGCAGGAGGCAGACAAAACGTTCCCAATAGAAAATATGCTCGGTGTACCTTTGGCTGGGCGTCTTCGATGCGAGCGGCGAGCTCTAGCGACGCGAACCCGCCGAACACGACCGAGTGCACGGCGCCGAGCCGCGCGCAGGCAAGCATGGCCACTGTCGTCTCCAACACCGCCGGCATGTAGATGACGACGCGGTCACCCTTCTTGACGCCGAGTTTCTGCAGTCCACCAGCGAACGTCGACACTGCATCGCGAACGTCAGTCGTTGAGCACTTGCTTTGCTCACATCATCGACAGTTCTAGTTCCCCCGCACCTTGCTTGAGCAGCTCGGCGTACGTGACAGTCGTCTTGGTATTGGTGAGCGGACTGTCGTAGTGGAGTGCCACGACGTCCCCTCTCCCGTTGTTCACGTGCCGGTCGAGCGCATTGAAGCTCGTGTTCATAGTTCCGCCGGAGAACCAGCGGTGCACCGGTCCCATCGAGCTGATCCAGCACCGCCACCGTTAGTCCAGCCGCCCAAACACTCCCCACACAGCAGCCACGTACTCGTCCAGAGTCTTGGTGAACGGAGAGAACCACTCGATGTCTTGCGCGGCCTCGGCCCAGAACTCCTCCGGCTTGGCGAGGCTGCGGCGGTACTCCTTCGCGTAGCTCGGGCGGTGGACGAAGCGCGCGCCAGAGCGGCTCCAGGCGCCGCGGCTCCGGCGCAGCAGCATGGCGATGAGGGGGAAGCTGCCTTCAGGATGGGGGAGCCGGCAAATCCGCAAATGTAAGACGCAAGGCACGGCGCTTCTTCCCTTGGGAGGAGATGCACGCAGGTACCAACTTCAACCGGAGCCACAGTCTGGCCCGGCGGTGATGACCTTGAACTATGGAAGGGGTAGAGTGGGTTCAGTCGCACTTTATTTACCAGTTTGAACCAATAGGTAGCATCGAATTGCGTAAAAGAGCGGTATGAATCACGATATCTCTGATTATAGGCTGTAGGTCGGAGCGAAATTGATAAAGTGGGTGTAAAGTGCTGCTCGTGCGTCACGGGCGACATGTGCGCCGCGGGTCAGGGAGACCGCAAAAGATGCGTGGACTCGCCACTTCAAGTCTGCTGCGGCTTGAACAAGGCGCGCTTGCTTGCGCACCGTACCTAATGGAATGCACAGTGCAGCGCTCTGACTGGTGCAGAGTGTGCTGTGCCACGGAACCCCGCCGTCGCCTGCTCCCCCGCGCGTGCGACCACGCTTCATGCGCCAAGGCGCACAACTCACCAACGGCAGCACCTCGATCCACGGTGGCAGCTGGACCAGTGCGAGTGCTCACTCACTGCTGCGCCAGACGCAGATGCCACCGGAAGATTCTGCTGGCAAGAATGACCCGTAACCCGGTTACACATTTTACCAGTCACGCCAGCGTACCCGCGTAACCTCCATCATATTCCTGGGGGCGATCGAGCTCATTAGCTCGAGCTCGATGCGCTTCCCACCCCTCCGCGCCGCGGCGGGGCCTCCCGGCAGGCGTCGGCCGCTCGCCGCCCACGTCCGTGCTTACCTGTCCACTGCACAAGGCGGCGGCGGCGACTCGAGCGGGGCCGCCAATGGTCGAGCAGTCGAGGCGTACTCGGCGGTGACGCAGCACCAGCTGAGCTTCTGCTGCCTGCTCTGCGGCTGGGACTCCCGGTGCAGCACGTGCCCGATCAACTGGTACGGCTTCGACCCGCACGAGTTTCGCAAGCAGTACGAAGGCTCGCGGCGAGGCGACGCCCCTCCGTTGAGCTCGCAGGAGATGTCTCGGGCTCTCGAGATGCTCGGTATGGCGCGAGGAGAGAACGCGTTCACGGAGCAGGACGTCAAGGCAGCCTTCCGCGAGCAAGCGCTCCGGTGGCACCCGGACTGCAACCAGGATCCGGCGGCCGAGGACAGGTTCAAGGAGATCGTGGCTGCCTACGAGCTCTTGATCGGCCGCGCGGCAAAGTCATGAGTTGCAGGCGGGACGGTCGACCTGCTTGCGCTTGCGCTTGTACTTGTGCTGTGCTCACTCGCAGACGTGCAGTTCCCAATCGCAGAACGAGTCCAAGAGGACATTTAGAACATTCATCGAGACTTGCGTTCGCCACTTGGATATTGTAAATACCCACCAGTCAATGAGCTTGCATCTGTCGCCGAACGCCTTTAGCCATGTTCCACGCACCAGGTCCAGTGCTCGACCGTCATGAGACGGCGGAACCGAGCAAAAGTGCTTTCATGTCGGTCTCGCCACTATCAATGCCGTGACCGCTTGCTCAGGGTTGAACCTGCGATGATTGACGTCACAGGCATCATCACTTGTCCGTAGTAAACTGACCCGTATTGCACTTTGTACCATATCAACATTCGCAGTGCAGCGTTTTATGGAGGACATCCATCGAATCACCGTACACGCCCAAAATAGAACGCTTTCCACCCTCACTCTTCGTGTCAGTGGCAGCGCGCGCCACGAAAGCAGAAAAGAGCGCGAAAACCTCGTCGGCACTTGTCAATCCCCCGTGCTAGCTCCGCCCTCTGAGCCTCGACCGCAGTGGCGCAGCATGTTCTACTCCCCGGTGATCCTGGCGAAGAAAGGCCCGCTGGGCAAGATCTGGCTGGCGGCCCACTGGGACAAGAAGCTGAACAAGCAGCAGATCTTCACGGCCGACCTGCAGCTCTCGGTCGACTCGATCGTGAACCCGCAGGTGCCGCTCGCGCTGCGCGTGTCGGGCCACCTGCTGCTGGGCGTCGTGCGCATCTACGCGCGCAAGGTGCAGTACCTCTTCACGGACTGCAGCGAGTCGCTCGTGAAGATCAAGCTGGCGTTCCGTCCTGGCATCGTCGATCTCCCCGCCAACGGCCAGCAGGCGAGCGCGCACGCCATCAATGTCAGCAACTTTGGCGAGTTCGAGGCCGAGCTCACGTACTCGATCGAGTGAGTCGCGTGCTTTCCCCGCTTGTGCGAGCTACCGTGTTGTTGGTAGAATGGAACTGACTGGAGCATCGATGAACGCAGCTCGATCAACCTGCCGTCGCTGGAGGAATGGATCACGGCGTCGAGCCACACGGTCGCGCGGCGCCAGGACATTACGCTGGCCGACCCCCTCGAGCAGGTGCGCGAGGACGACGAGCTGTTGGACCGAGGTGCGTTTCCCGTGTGTGTGTGTGAAACGATTGAGGCTCGATGTGAGTTGACTTGGCATGGGATTTTGCAGGCGAAGTGTCGTTCGAAGACTCGTTTGGCGGTGGCGAATGGCAGGCGTTCGACTTGGAAGAGGAGAAGAGCGATGACAGGCTCAACGCCAGCTCTGTGAGCGACATTGAAGTGGCTCGAGAAGCCGACCGCTCGCTGCTGGCCCTGGACGAGTCGACCATGCTTGGCGCGCTGAACAAGTCGCTCCACAACGACTCGGCCGCGATGGACGTTGACCAGCCCGAGTTCTCGATCGAGGCGTTCGACGACATGCCGGCGCTGGACATTGACAATAGTCTGGATATGCCGCCGAGTCCTAGCGGCAATGCGCTCGAGGTCAGCTCGGACTTGAACGTGAGCATCCACAACGGGTCGCGCGCGTCGCTGGACTTCGGTGCTGCGCTGAACGAGGAGGAGGGCGATGCATCGATTCTGCGGCCGAAGAAGAAGCGAAAGATCGGTCGTGACAGCGTGACGGAGCTCAGTTCGGCTTTCCTGAAGAATGTAGGCGATCGCGTTCTTTGTCTGCATTTGCTCTGGGTATGGACGATCGACTGACTGACTGTGGACTGTTTCCTTAGGGTATGGTTGATGTGTCGGATATTGTGCGGCACGAACCTCGGATGTTCGCTACGAAGCCACGCCCACAGGACATGCGCTTCAACATTGGCGTTCATGCTGGCACGGACATGTTCCGGCGGCCGTCGATGGTTGGAATGGCGGAGCTCAAGTTGAAGATGTTTAACTTCACGATGAAGAAGCGAAAGTTCCCGTTTGAGAGGATGGAGACGGCGGAGGCTATTCGCGTGAACCCAGAGGAGCAGGAGATTGAGCAGACGCGGCGCCTGAGCGATTTCTCGGTGAGCACTTGGCTGTGTCTCGTGGTGATCCGTGATGTCGATTACTAACGCTCAATCGGACACAGACTCCCTCGCTCGGACGCGAAAGCTTCCTTTCGCGCGACGAGTCGTTCGCGGCAGAGACTATTGACGAGGGCAAGCCTTTCCAAATTGACAGCGCGCTGGCTGGTGAAACGTGAGCTGCCTGTGTTCGTCTTAGTCCTCCTCTTCGCCGGTATGACTAACATGTGGTGTCGACGATCTCAGTAACGCTGACGTCGAAGACTACGACATCGGCACCGGCTTCGAGCCTGACGCTGTCGGCGAACTTGAGGATTTGAACGTTGATATCGAGTTCGCCCCCGAGAACGATATTCACGGCACTGCTGACAAGAACGAAGCTCTCTCTGCTGCGTCAAGCACCAAGGTGCCAGCAGACAACCACAAGTGGCACCCGCACACCGTCAAGGTGATGAAGGTCCTGCGCAAGGCCATGGATGACAAGGTATGGCTGCGTGTGCGCGTGTGGAGTTTCCGAGAGGGCACAATATTGACATTTACAATTGCATTGATTGTGTGCAGCCCGAAGTGACGTACAAGCAACTGACCAAAAACACGCACAACCGACGGACGGCTGCTGCTTTGTTCTTTGAGCTCCTGCAGCTGAAGACGCTCGACTACGTGGACATCCATCAGGAGCGACCCTACGGCGATATTCAGGTATCAAAGACGGCGCGGTTTTCGGACGCCATTCCTGCCGTCGACCGGAACGACTGAGCGTACAGTCCGAACGTTTATTTTATTGAGTGAGCGTCGAGTTTTGACCTCAACGGATGCTAGGTGGGACTCCTAGGCATTTTGATGCATGTGTTCCCCGACGAACAAGTATAAGCGGTTCAATTGGCGAAGCGATTGTTCCTCCGATGTGTGTTGTTGCTGCAACCCAAACTGTTCCAACGATGACCTCCAACTGGAGCATAAAGATTTCATACGACTGCCATGTCCAAGTTTGGAGTATTTATTCAGGAGCACATTTATACATTGCGTTAGCGCGGAGCTAGCAGCTCACTCATATCACGCAAGCGACCCGATGACGCACTGACACTATTTACTTGCGGAGGCGACGCTCCTCGTACTCGGCGAACACCTCCTCAGCCGTCTTGCCAGAAGTCTCAGGCACCATCTTCAGCGACAACAGGTAGAACAGCGCGAGAAGCACCACGAATGGGATGTAACTCCAGTCGTCCAGCGCATCGGCGATGTACGGGTAAGCGACACCGACGATCAAGTTGCAGAGCCAGTTGGCACCAATGCCGATCGACGTGGCCGTCGCGCGCACCGAGTCCGGGAACAGGTCAGCCGTCACGACGAAGACGAGCGGGCCGAGCGTCACACCGAACGCGATCACGTACAGAGCCGTGAAGACAATCGAGAGCGCCGAGACGTCCACGAGGTTGGCGACCGTCATGAGAACCGACATGACGAACATGCCAGAGAGACCCCACAGGATCATGTTGCGGTTGCCGAAGCGAACAGCCAAGACACCCGTGAAGAAGGCGGGCCAGATGTTGATGAAGTCGATGATGAGCGTGCCGATACGCGGGTCCGAGATGCCGGCGTTCTTGAAGATGTCACCGGAGTAGTAGAAGACGGCGTTGATACCCGACAGCTGCTGCGAGCACGAGAGCAGGACGGCGGCAGCGAGCTGCTTGCGGTACTTGGGCGAGAAGACCGACTCCTTCTCGGCAGACGGCGCGGCGATGGCACCGGCCTCAGCATCGTCCTTGTTGGTCGTCTCGAGCCACGAGAGCACCGTGTAGACGTTCTCCTCACCGTACAGACGGGAGATCACCTGCTTGGCCTCCTCACGACGGCCCTTGACGAGCAGCCAGGCCGGCGACTCGACACAGAACTTGGGCGAGAGCACGAGGAAGAGCACGGCGAGGATGATGGGGAAACCCGCGAGGTAACGCCAGCCCGTGCTCGTGTTGGCGAAGAAGAAGGTGAAGACAGGGAACAGGATACCGATGGTCACCGAAATCTGCAGACCCAGACCCAAAATGTTGCGGAGATGCGGTGGCGACAGCTCGTTCGTGTAGGCACCGAGCGTGCCGGTAGCGGCACCCGAGGCGATACCCGAGATGAGGCGGCCAACAGCAAAAGGCCAGACGTTCGAGACGGCGGCCTGGATGGCACCACCAACGATGATGAAGAGACAGTTGACGGTCAGCAGCTTCTTACGACCCCACAGGTCGCTGAAGTGGCCGCACGTGAGCGAGCCGATCATGCCACCGAAGATCCACGCGTTCACCGCGAAGGTCCACTCGAGCTTGGTGTGGCCCGGGAACATGAGGCACGTGTCCTCGGCGATGGGACGCGCGTTACACTCGTCCGTGTCGCTGAACTGCGAGAGGTTGAGCTGCGAGGTGGACCATCCGCTCTGGAACGGCTGCAGCAGCGCGATGAGGATACTCGAGTACACGAGCGCCTTCGGCTTGAGACGGCGCGCCGCTTCCTTGTTGGC
>JAADXC010000682.1:0-13573 GCA_023336425.1 Phytopythium cucurbitacearum (nom. inval.) | reverse complement strand
TTGCTGGTAACCCACGGAGGCATACCCAACCCTCCGTGGGTAACCCGCCCGATAGTGCACCACCGTCAACATTGAGGGACCGCGGAAAGATTACGAGGCTGGTATGGGAGGGAATGTCGGGACCACACCTTCCGGCGGTTAGAGTGACCCAGCGCCGAGTGACGTTAGCGAGCCCGACGCGTCACTCCCCAAATCTGCCTTCTGAGGCGCGAATTGGATCAATACTGTAGTGTCATAATTCAGTACGGTGATCCTTAAATAACGCCAAAACAAATGAGATTATAAAAGAGACAATCTATTCCAATTATTCAATAAACGAGCGCTAACAATAGATTCGTTTTATACATTTATCAGTTTAGCGATGATGTTTTATACTTTCATTAGTTTACTGCTGTCAGTGTTGCTGCATGAAGATCCGATCCATGATCATCCGAGCGGTGAGCGACAGCGACAGCGACGGCGACGACCAGCTCTTCGGCTCGGGGTCCGCAGACAGCGGCTCCGTGTTTGGCGGACCTCCGCACGCGACGTTCCAGTCTCCGGGCGGAGCCACCGGTGCAGTCGCCAAGCGGGTCTGGGTGTCGGCATGTGTCGCGATCGTCGTGCTGCTACTCGCGGACCTCGCGGCTCTCGTCGGTGCCTGGGCATCCGACTCGGGCGGTGTCGCCAGTGACAACTTTGCACTGCTGCCGTGGTTGATTTCTGGTCTTTCAGTTGCGGGCGGAGGCTTCTCGATGCCGTCGGCGACGACGCTCAACCACTGGGTCGGCATCGCCTTGGTCAGTGTGTGGGTGTACTCGCGAGAGAGCGCGTCGAGTGGTGGACGACAGCAGCAGAGGTCGGGAGGTGCAGGGTGGGCCTTGGTCGAACGTCGCTGGGTCTGGATCGGCGCGGTGGTTGCGCTGGGCCACCTCGTGACGTGCCTGTACGTGCTGTCGGCGCTGCTCGAGAGCAACGGCGACCGCGCCAAGTTCTGGCTTGGCAGCAAGAAGAAGCCTCGCCGAGCGTATCCTGACGTGTAGATGACTGAGTTTTCCTACTGTAGTCATCGCGAGCACGGATTAAGCAGGCAATGCCGGTGTAAGCTATCCCAACCTTTCCTTCATGTCCGTCGAATGTGCTCGCTTGATAGTTCAATCGACATGTGCGAGCCATAGCAGACGCTGCTGCTCAGTCGGAACAGTATTGAGGACTGTCTGAACGCGTATGCTGTCGTCTCTATCGCTGCTGCTGCATGACGGCCAGGGAGGTGGCGGCGTTGGACTGCCGAGATTACCATGACCTTTGTGAGGCTCCGATTGTTAAGTTCGCATCATACGTACTTTACGGAGCATTCCCACTGGCGCACAACGCAATTCGAGTCGCATTTGAGGTCAGCAATGCTGTCGACGCCGATGCGTTCGGCGCTCCGCCAGTGGCGCCGTGCGCTGTCGTGCTCGCCGCTGCCGTCATCGCGTGCGCTGTCGAGTGCGTCGTCGCAGTGCGCTCCGCGCCTCCAGCAGAACGAGCAGGAGCCGCTCGCGCTGCTGGAGCAGAGCCTCGCCCAGCGCCAGTCGGCGCAGGCGCTGGCCGCGTTCAACGCGCTGACGACGCCGCCGAGCTCGCTACTGCACCAGAAGCTGGCTGTGCTACTGGCCAAGCAGTCGCCGCGCTCGGCCGCGACCCGTGCGTTCGAGATTCTGCAGTCCGTGTACCGGTACGTGTTGGGTGTGTCGTTCTGGTGGTGCGTCGCACTCCTCACGATGATTGCACTGCTCAGAACGCCAGGGTTCGCGCCGGACGACTATACTCGACTCGCGTCCATTCATGTAGTCGACGCGTGCCTCCGACACCGCATGCTGGAGAAGGCCATGGAGGTTAGCGATGCTTCCCCGCTTTGTACCATACTACCTGATACTTGCAAGACTAACCGCGGAGATGCAGGTCTACGACGAGGCGTTCAACCAAGGCGTGTCTCTGGACCTGTCGGCGTACGACGCGCTGCTGGCTGCGCTCGTGGACGGCGGCCGCATCGACGACGCGGTCGAGGTTTTGCAGGACGTTGCGAGCCACAATGACGTGCGACCGGACGAGAGCGCCTACTTCCACGTGCTGGCCGCGCTCACGCAGGACGGCGACTACCACGGCGCAACTGAGCTGCTCAAGCAGGGTGCGGATCGCGGCGTGGAGTTCACCGGCGAGGTGCGTTAGTTGATTTAGTAGTCTCACTGGCAAGCAATGACTGACTTGCGACTGGAAAGCAGACGTTCGTGCCGCTGGTTGAAATCGCCGAGGCGGACAACGACGCGACGGACGCACTCGTGACATTCCTAACGTATATTGAGGACGTGTGGGAAGAAGCCAAGGTTGGTGATGAGATGTGGAGTATGTGCTTTGGTGGTGGTGGAGAGTGCTGATGGTGTTCTGTGGGTGGCTGGTGCAGCTTCTGGACGATGTGGGGGACTCTCGAGAGGAGGACGAAGACGACGAGGACGAGGATCAGCTGACATAACCCGCAAAGCATATAGACTGTGAGCCTGGTGTTGTTGCAAATTATTGTTGCCAGTTGCTGATGCATAAACGCAGAGAACCGCCAAACAGAGACCCAGAACTCATGTGTATTGACTCGAGAGTTACGAGGTGCACCTTGCCTTGACACTCGGCGCCGAACGGCCACAAACGCGGTTGTTTCTCGAACAAGCCGCCACGAGGAGCTTGCTCCAGTCAGTGGAAGATCACCGGACTTGACCTTGCGCGCTTGGTTATGGACGTGAGCTGGAGTCTTGATCCGAGAGATGTCAACCGCAGCAGCTTGATCCCGGAGCAGCGAGGGCAGTCCCGTCACAAGCGCACGCTCATGAAGCGGACGCCGGCCATGTCGAGCTTGAAGTCGCCGCCTTCGAGTCCGCCGCACGTGCGTTCGCTTGTGACGCGACTGCCGCCGCTGCTTCGGGACCAAGCCGCCGTGGGTGTCGCTGCTGCGGAGAGCGGAGACTTGACTTGGCCGAGACCAATTGCAAAGTGAACTGATCAGCTCCTGGCGATCTGCCGGCCAGGCTAGCTCGATCCACTGACAAGACCACACCTATCCGTTTGTATAGCGAGAGCACTGACAGATTACGGTACGGCGAATCCCGGTGTCCATATCGCTTGCGTGGACCGAGTTGACATTTGGTTGCCAATGTCCATGCACACGTTACGCACATGAACGATCCCCGTACCATAATCATTGTGTGGATCCACCTGCTGGCTCCCATGTACATACAAATATGTGCATCTCCTTCTCGGCCAAAATATCTCGTCGTCGACTACCGCCTAGCTCGGTCGCAGCGCATTCGAACTGGCTTTGGACGCCGGGACCAACCGCCCGATCTTGGGAACTGCACGGCCGACGGGAGCCACTTTCCCGGACGTTGGCCCGACCGGCAGTTTGGGCAGCGTGCCGTGCTCCGCCGCGTTGTTGTTGCCTTGTCCGCTGTTGTTTCCTGGAGCCACAAACTTTCGACCCGAGACGGTCCGGTGCTCCAGACTCCCGACCCGCTCCTGGAGCTTGGAAATGGCGCTCTCGTACAGCGCCTCCATCTGTTGGATCTGCAGCAAGCAGAAGCGAGTTAGCGTTCGCTCTTTGCAGCTGTATCGCATCGGCCGTAGCCGCCTTACCGTTGATCGAGGCACAAAGTCCGTGTCGATCTGGTCCTGGAGACGATCGCGCTCCGCCTCCGTCTCCAGCAGCTACAGACGACAGTCAGCGAGGTCTCGATCGACATCAGTCATTCTCAACTACACCAACCTTTTGCTTGACGACTTGAGCGTCTTTCTCCGCCGTCCTGAGCTTGAGCGCGGCTGCTTCCTGCTCGCGCTCGCGATCCTTTTGCTCCTGGAGCAGCTCGGCGATCCGCTCGGACGTGTCCTCCTCGAGTTGGAAGTACCGCAGCTTGAACTCCTTGAGCTCCTGCAGCGAGCTCAGCGTCTGCGTCTTCTCGCTCGTGAGCTCGTTCTCGACGTCGTGCCACTCCTGGGACGCCTCGTCCGCGAGCTGCTTGTAGGTCGCAACCTGCTGCTCGCACTGGCGCTGGATCTGCACCAGATCGTCCTGGTGCTTGCTCACGAGCGACTGCAGCTGCGACTCGCCGCCTGCCTCCGCCTCGAGTGGAAGCTGCGATCCATTGGTCTTGGCAGCCTGACACTCGAACTCGAGGTGCTGGATGCGGATCTTGGCCTTGAGCAGCAGGTCCTGAGCGTTCGCGGTCTTGTCGCGCTCCTCAGAGAGCTCCATTTCAGAACGCTGCAGCCGCTGTGCTTCCTCATCCAGCTGCTGGCGTAAATCCTCGTACAACGCGCGATAGTCAAGCACGGACAGCACGTTGCACTGCGCGTGGACGGCGACCTGCATGGCTCGCTGACCGAACTGCAGTGTCGAGAGCGTCTCGTGCGCGTCCGTCGGCGACTTGGTCACGGTGACAACGAGCGACGTCTTGGCGTTGCCGCCGAGACTCGACTGCAGCAAGCGCGTGAGTTTGCTGTCGCGATACGGCACGTGTCGCTGGTGCTTGCTGAGCGCCGAGATGCAGTTGCCGAGCGCCGACAGACTCAAGTTGATGGCCTTGAGCTCGCTCACGTGGCGACCCGTCACTTTCGACTTCTTGACTCGCTCCGAGCCCGCAAGGTCCACGAGGAACAGGCTGCTCAGCTTGACGAGCTGTCGCGGGGGTTCAGACGTCGACGAGACAGCGTTGGGGAACTCGCGGCGCTCGATTCGCAGGATTAGGACTGCGTGGCTGCGGCTCGAGTTGTCGTTCATGCCTGTGCTCGCCACCGCGCGGTTGGCCGTCCCCTTCTCGAGTAGACCGAGACAGTCGTCGACGCTCGTGACGCCGACGACAGACGCGCCGTCCAGATATACGCCGCGCTCGGGGTCTTCGCGGATGACGATTCCCGAAGGCGCGATGGTCGGGTCGAGCAGGTCAAAGATGCGCTCGCAGTAGATCTGCACGTAGCTGAGCGCCACCGTCGTCTTGCACTTGGCGCGGTTCTGTTCGGCTCGCTGTGGTTTACAGACAGCTGCACGTCAGTCATGTTGAACAATGAGCTGTCACATCGAGCCATCCAACCCACATTGAAAATGTCCTCGAGCGCACGAGGGATGATGCCGCGCCGGTCTCCGACTGTCGCGTCGTCCTTGCCCACCATCGTGTGCGTCTTGCCCGTCGACGTCTGGCCGTACGCCAGCACTGTGGCATTATAGCCGTCCAGTACGTCCTGCACGAGGTGGTACGCCACGCGCTGGTAGACAATCTCCTGGTCCGCTGTCTCGTCGAACCCGGCATCGAACTGGAACGCCTTCACGTCCGACCCGCTGAAGATCACGTTCTTGCCATGCGCGTCGACAGAGACACAGGCCGCAGAGTCACCACCAAGCCTCCCACTCTTGTCGGTAAGGAACGTCGCTGGGTCGTCTGGGTCGTGGTCGTCAGCTGTACGAGCCTCCGGACTCTCCCCAGGATCCAGCTGCTGCTGGACGAACTCGTCGTAGCTCCAGCCGTCGCGCTCGCGCTGCAGCAGCGGTCGCAGGCGACAGAAGACCTTGACCCTCTCCGCCGTCCGCGGGCCTCCCGCACCCTCGCTGGCGTCCATATCGGCGAGAAAACGAGCACTCAAAACCTCTCGGCGATGTTGCACCTATAAATGGCTTTTCTCGCGACCAGCGAAATCTCCGATGGCTACGTTTCGCCGGTTATCGATTCGCCAAAAAGGCTCAGTGACTGTCTTCTGATTGGATACTAAATGTGATGCACACGCATTCTCGTTTGTGAGTGTGGGTCTTGTGTCTCACATCTCGCATCTCACAATGTGATTCCAGTTCACATTCGCTTGCTCCTCTCTCGACCATCGCCGCCACCGCCACACTCTCTCGACATCTCCAACGTCGATGGCGACGCAGGACAAGGTCGTGAAGTACCGCGGGTGTCTGGCACTCCTCTTTGGGGACGCGTCGCCTCGCAGGAAGCAGCTGGAGGAGCTCCTACAGTCCCAAAGCAGTCGCCTGCACGACGAGAATGACCGTCCGCTCGCTATGCTACCGCCGAGCGAGTGGCACGTGACGCTGGCGACCAAGGACGAGCTGCGGACTCTCAGCGCCGAGGCGGTCGCCGAAGCCAAAGAGCAGCTCTCGCCGCGGTGCTTCCCGATCGGCTTGGGCGGCGCAGCGACTCATCCGCACGTGCTGTTCGTCGTGTGCGTGTGGCCCAAGGCGCAGGCGTTCCGAGCCAAGCACAACCTCCCGCTCAAGGACTTCCACGTATCCGTGACGGCGGACAACAGCCACGTGATCGACAAGTTCATGACGTCACTGCTGGATGATCAATGCCACATTCAGCTCGACCAAACCACTCTGGAGGTGCTGTGTCGTCAACTGCTGCTCGAGTCGCGACCTGACCGCGCGTTACAAGTCGCTACCCATCTGTGCTGTACCTATGCAACCAGTACGACGCGAGGGTGGGCACGACTCGCAGACGCCGCGTTCGCGATGGACAGCTTCAAGCTGGCGATGCTGAGTTATGCTCGAGTGCTCGATCTCCTCGGAAGCGCTGAAGACAATCCAGCGTTGATCAAGTACTGTCACACAAAAATGGCCGCTTGCTCGAGCCACACCGAATGGGGTCTCGTATTCCGCGACGAAGAGTTCGAGCAGATCCCTGTGGAGCTGCGTCCCATGCTGTGTCGGCGTTGGCCAACGCGCGTCACAAGCAGCATTCGACCGATTGCAAGGACAGCAGCACCAAGACTGGTGACGACGTCGCGTGAACGGCGCCAAACACTTGACACTTCTCGTGCAGATGCGCTAGTCGAGCCGCTGTCGCTGCCGCGCTTCTTCAGCTGGATCGTCCCGTTCCACCTGGCCGTCATGTCTACCCCGCGCAACGGCGCCGACATTGAGATGCTGGAGAACTCGATCGGCGTCCAACACGTCGTGACTTTGACTGCTGAGGGTCCGCTGCCAACGGAGTGGTTTGCGGACGGCCATTCCATCGCCAACACGTTCTTGCCGGTCGACAACTACTGCGCGCCGACTCCTGCTCAGATCGACATGTTCATTCAGGCGTGCTGCTCGCCACCATCGTCCGGGTCAACACCAGTTCTGGTTCATTGCGGAGGTGGCAAGGGTCGCGCAGGCACGATGGTCGCATGCTATCTCGTGGCGTTTGGCTTTGATCGTCCGCCGGTCGATGCGCTAGCCAATCACGATTACCAGCCAGTTATGAGCGGATCCGAAGCGATCCACGCTCTTCGGTCCGTTCGACCCACCAGCATCGAGACCAAGGAGCAGGAAGACGCAGTTCAAGCCTACTGCTCGCTTCTGTGGAAGCGCCGGTCGCTGCTCCCTCAAGCTGTCCAAGAGCCGACGTCGACGTTCCCTGAGATCTCGGGGAAGTCGATCGAGGGAACGGATCTACTCATGCTTTGCGGTCTGCCGGGATCAGGGAAGAGCTCGTTTCGAACCGCGTTGCGCAAGCGATTCGCCGCTACAGTCAGTGCTCGAGCGCGAACAGCGCGTCCGGATGGTTTGTGGACAGAGATCGACAGCGATGTCTCGAGCCGGGCCGCGTGCGAGCGTAGCATCGGACAAAGCGGACAGTCCAAGGTGATCTTCGACCGCTGCAACGGTGAAGCGGCCGACAGGAAGATCTTCCTGTCTCTGGCTGCTACCTGGAGCTCACACGCGACCGCCGTGTGGTTCGATTTCCCGACTGCGCTCTGTGAGGTGCGTGCAATGCTGCGCGCCGACCACCCGACGCTGCCGGCGGGACCGCGAGTCCATCGAGCAATGGCGCACCACAGTCGGCTGTTTGTTCCTCCGGACTTGGCCGAAGGGTTCCAGACTGTCGTTCGCGTCACGTCTATCGATGCAGCGCTAGCGCTGGTCGACTCGCTGTCACCGCCGCTCCCGCTGCTCAAATTTCCACGAACTCCACATCTGATCGACCTCGGCGCCGCGACAGAGGACGACCTCGTCCAAGCTCCGGAGATTGCTGACGGGATATCGCTCGTGCCGGGTTCGACCGTTATCTCCATCACTGAGAAGATCGACGGCGCCAACCTCGGCATCTCGCTCTCGCCGTCGACACGCGCGCTCGTGGTGCAGAACCGCTCCCACTATGTGCACTCCGACTCGCACCGCCAGTTCCATGGCCTCGACGCGTTCCTGGCGCGCCACCGCGAGGCGCTGCACGCCATCTTGGATCGCGACCCGCTCTTCCCCGGTCGGTTCGTGCTCTACGGTGAGTGGCTGGCCGCGACCCACTCGATCGCGTACACGAGGCTGCGCTGCATCTTTTACGCCTTCGACCTCTTCGACCGCGAGACGCGGCAGTTCTGGGGCCGCTCGCGCCTCGAGAAGCTGCTGGATGTGTGCGGCGCCGCCATCCCGCTCGTGCCAGCGATGTACACCGGCTCTCGGCTGCCGTCTCGCGCAGAGCTGGTGGAAATGGTCCAGCGCCCGTCGGAGCTGTACGACGGCCGCGTCGAAGGCGTGTACATCAAGTGGGAGCGCGACGGCCAGGTGAAGGAGCGGAGCAAGGTCGTGCGCGGCGACTTTCTGGCCGGCAACGAGCACTGGACCAAGGGGGCGATCAAGCTCAACACCGTCCTCGACGAGTGTCGATAGGCTGCGAAATTGCCACTGCAACTTAGAGGTCAGTGTATCAATAGATGAAGGCGCCTTCAATGTGAAGGCTCAACACACTTGCGGCTTGACTGGGTGTGTCAAGAATTGGCCGAATCTGAGAATGGGTGCAGATCACAGATGGGTTGCTCGAACCAACGTAACCCGCCACCCACTTGACAGTCTGGCTCGATTCTTATTCGCAGCCAATCAAGCGTCACGGCAAGGAAACATGGCCGTCGCTTGCCGGACCAGATTGCACATCGTTAGTCACGATCAACTCGGGTCAAAAAGATGGTCCGCATCATAATGCGATTAAAAAGCGCCGCATTTTGAACCTGGTGTGGAGCTCCCGGCGCGTACCGGTATCATCGTACGATCGCGGCGTTCTCCACCAGTGCGTGTGCCGTTCGGTGGGAGGGGTTCAATTCGCCGAGCTGACCCTCCTCCCTACCAAAACGCAAATTATCAGAATGAGCATAAACCTCTGCATCGGCATGACCTCCCAAATGCGCATACCCGCACTCCGCCTGTTCTATTCACTCACGCGCCTTCATTCAACCTGCGACATGAGATATTTTTCGAAGACCGCATGACGGCATCCACAATCGCACGACCCCAGCACAGAGACCGAGTAATCGTCACGTACCCCCTCCTCCATCCGGGTTACGCTTGTTGTCGTGCCCGCTTGATGGGCACGCGGCCAGCCGCAGCATCATTTTCGCCCAGCGGTCGACTGACTGCTCCCTTCCCGCCATGGTCGCGAGCCTCACAGAGGACGCGCCGCCGGCCATGTCGCCGCCAGCCAAGCAGCTCCCGGCGCTGCGCATCACGGTGGACCCCGTGGGGGTCGCCGGCGAGGAGGATCTCGGCCCCAAGAGCCGCGAGCGACTCGACGTCATGCAGCCGAGCGACCACCACAGTCATCATGATCACAAGACCGAGGCGGGCGAGAGTGATGGCGACAGCGCCGAGGCCAAGCTGCGGCGGGCGTGCGCGTGCGCCGCGGTCTTCATGCTCGTGCAGCTCGCGGGCGGCTACTACGCCGGCTCGCTGGCGCTCATGACGGACGCGGCCCACCTGCTGTCGGACGTGGCGAGCTTCGTGCTGGCGCTCGTGGCCGTGCGCGTAGGCCAGATGCCGGCGACGCCCGCGCTGCCGTTCGGGTGGCACCGCGCCGAGGTGCTCGGTGCACTGGCGAGCGTGGCCATCATCTGGGCACTGACGCTCGGGCTGCTGGTCGCGGCCGTCGCGCGACTCGCGGCCTTCGCCAAGGGCGAGGCCGAGCCGGTGAACGGCAAGGCCATGTGCCTCGTGGCGGGCGTCGGGCTCGCCATCAACCTCGTGCTCATGCACATCCTGGGCCACGGCCACAGCCACAGCCACCTGGGTGGCCACGGCCACAGTCACGGCCACAGTCACGGCCACAGTCACGGCCACAGCCATGGTCACAGCCACGAGAAGGAGGCGGACGCGGTGCAGCCGTCGCCAGGCGTGGTGGTGGCCGACTCGTTCCTCAAGACGCCCATGTCGGCCGTGGCACTCATGGACGACTCGCTCCCCGCGCTGGCGTCCCCCAGCGAAGACCCGACAGCCGCAGCGTGCGGCTCGGCGTTCGAGAACCTGAACGTGCAGGCCGCGTACGTGCACGCGCTGGGGGACTTCGTGCAGAGCCTGGGCGTGTGCGTCGCCGGCGGACTCATCTGGTACAACCCGGCGTGGCAGGTGGCCGACCCGCTGACGACGCTCGTCTTCTCGCTGCTCGTGCTCGCCACGACCGTCGGCGTGCTGCGTCGCTCGCTGTGGGTGCTCATGGAGGCGGCACCGCCGGCGCTCGACCTCGCGCGGGTCGAGAAGCAGCTCCGCGCGCTGGACGCCGTGTACGACGTGCACGACCTGCGCGTGTGGGCTCTCTCGCCCGGCCAGGTGGCCGCCTGCGTGCACGTCGTGCCCAACGGCAGCGGCCGCCGCGCGCTGCGGGACGTGCAGCTCGTGCTGTTCGACCTGGGCGTGCGCCACCCGACCGTGCAAGTCGAGGAGGCCGCGGGCGACCGCCAGTGGACGGACGACGTCTTCTGCTCGGGCACGACGTTCGCGACGGACGACGCGCAGCTCATGTCGGCGCCGCGCGCGTCCACGAGCCGAGCCGCCGACCCGACCTTCACGATCGAGTGACGCTGATCCCCCAACTCTCCAAGCTGCTGCTGCTGCGTGTGTGTATCGATAGACGCTCTAGTGGGCTCAGTCGCCGCCTGGGTGTGCAAATTCCTGCCTTGCGCGCTAATGATCGTTGGCCCCACCTTACCTTACGCCTTCTTCGGCTCCGTAGCGCTCGTCTCCGGCTCGACCTTGCTGTTCGCCGGCGTCTCTGACGGAGCAGCGACGATCGGAGTGCTCGCTGGTGTCTCGACGGCCTCAGCCTTCACGGGGAGCTTCCCCTCGAGCACCTCGGTCACTGCCGCCTTGGCCTCGGCAGCCTTAGTCTCGGCCGCCTTGACCTCCGCGGCCTTGGCCTCCGCCGCCTTGGCCTCGGCCACCTTGGCGTCCGCGGCCTTGGCCTCCAGCCGCGCCTTGATGAAGTCCATGAGGCGGAAGCCCGTGGTCGTCTCGTGGCCGCGCGAGATCTCGCGCACAATGTCCTTGATGCTGAGCATGCCCGCGAGCTCCTTCTCGCGGTCCTTGCGCATCACGCCGATGACGGGAAAGTGGCGGCAGTCCTGGCTCGCCGCCTGCGTCCAGCACTTCTCGAGCGAATCCTCGATCTGCAGGAACGAGACGGCGGGCGTCGCCACGTCCACGAGCCGCACGCTCGCCGGGTCGGCCTGCGCGAACAGCACCTTGGTCAGGTAGTCGCGCTCCGTGAAGATCCCCTGCACGCGCTGCTCCTTGTCCACCACGAGCACGGCGCCGAAGTTGTGCCTCGCCATCTCGTCCACCGCGTCCGCCACCGACACGTTGTCCTCCGCGCGCGTGTTCAGGATCAGCTTGACGCGCTTCGCCTTCTTCTTCAGCAGCGTCGCCGCCGTCACCGCCGTCTCCTGCTCACCTGCCACCGGTGTAGCAGGCGAAGCTGCAGCCGAGGCGTCCGTCGACGTCGTCGCCTTGGCGTCACCACCCGTCGACTCGGTCGCAGGCTTGGCCTCGGATGATGGCGACGTCGATGGCTGCGACTTCTTCTGCGCCTCGAACCGCGCGTACGCCTTGAGGATGTCCGTGATGGACAGCACGCAGCGCATGGCCTCCTCGGGCACCGAGCTGTTCTTGACCACGGTCGGGAGCTCGCCGTGGAGCACGGCCAGGTGCCGGATGTTCTCCTTCGTCATGGTCGCCAGCGCACTAACCATAGCAACAACAACAACAACAACCGACGGTCAGTTCAATTGCGACAATAGACAAGCAGTCCAGCAGTGTCGCGACAGTTATACACACTCGATGACGGTCGTGTTCGGGTGGATGCACATGATGTGGGAGGACATGATGTCCCGCACGAGCTTCTCGTCCACATGCGCCGTGCGCGGCGGCAGCTTGGTGAGCACGTCGCGCTCCGTGACGATGCCCACGATACCCGCCTTGTCCTCCGTTACAATCAGCGAGCCGATGTTGCGCTCCACCATCAGCGCCACCGCGTCATGCACCGTTTCCTGCCGCCACGTCACACGTCCATCGTCAGTCACACATAACTCCATAGTTAACACCCTCATGTCATTAACAGGCCGCGTACCGAGCCAGGGATGCTCTCCCACTCCTCAAACAGCCCGCGCGAGTCGCGAGGCTCGCTCTCGCGGGCCGACAGCACGTCCGAGATCGTCAGCACCTTGGCCGACGCCGCGCCGATCGCCCCCAGGTCCACGGGAGGACTCGTGTCTGCCGCGCTCTCCTCTGTCCACGGTCACTACCATTTAGTATACAGCCACAGCCTCATCCATCACGCCATACAGTCACTGCTACCTGCCCTAGCGACCGAGGCAGCGTCCGCGGCGGCGGCCTGGGCGGCCTGGAAGTCGGCGGCTCGCGAGGCGGCGGTCGATTGCGGCGCGGCGTTGAAGCGCGCGGCCGACGCTACCGCGAGCTGGCGGCGCAGAGGACGAGACACGGCGACGATGGAACGCTGTCTGGCTGCCGCCGCCGTGACGGGGGCCGCGGCGCGCAGCAGGCCGCGCAGGCGAGTGATACGCGAGAGCACCATATTCGTCGGTCGTGTCGGACTGAGTGCGTCACTTGGATCGGGTTGCAGATTGCTGGTTTGTATGCTGTTCTACCCAGATAGGTGAGTGTTTTTTTTTTTTTTTACCTATAAAGGTTATTGCCCGAGGTTTTCCCACTGGTACGTGGGGTTTTTCTCACTGGGTTTACCCCACACCATGCATGTGACAGTTGGAGTGCTACTACAAAATATACGGCGTCGGAGTCATTGCTCCTGGCAAACTCTTCTGTGCAACTGTGGATCGCATCAACACCAAACAGGTGGGCGACGCAACCTTCAATTCGGGCAACTCGCTCTGGGTTCCGTTTCAACCCACTGGCGCCGACCCGTTCGCGTCGCAGTGGTGCGCTCTGTGTTAGCAATGCTCTGAGCGTTGCTAAATCATGTACATATCTCTTGTGTGTGTGTGCACAGAGCAGCTCGGTAGGGCGGTCGTTCTGCTCGACCGCAGTCGGTGAGCTGCACAAGCAGTACTGCTAAGTCATGCAGGTGCACTGGGAACAGCCATGGCGTTTTGCAGGTCGCCATGTCGGCGCTCACGGGCCTGTCCAACCTGGCCAACGTCTGGGCCGTGCGCGTCGTGACGACGCGCACGGCACGGCGGCCGACCGCTACCTGATGCATCTGTGCGTGCCCGTTGGTGTCTCGTACCTCGTCATCGTCGTCGTCTAATACATTGGTGTCTTCCGCGTCATCCTCGACACGACGTTCTACAAGGACCAGTTCAG
>JAADXC010000681.1:0-13605 GCA_023336425.1 Phytopythium cucurbitacearum (nom. inval.) | reverse complement strand
GATCACAACGCTCCAAGGTACTGCCGGGAGGACCACTCCTCTCGCTTCGGCACTGTCCGCGCTCCCCGAGAGCTGCTCTCCAGGCGTCTTGGACGCCCTGAGCGTGCTCTCGGATATGGAGCCCCCGCGCACTTCATCACATACTCATCGCCTCCAAGTCGATCAGCACGTTATTCAAGCCATTGCGCGTCGTTGATCGTAGGACAGTCGGCATCACTATCCACGAGATAGTCCAAGCGTGCATCTGAAGTATCCCGCGCATTTGTAGACATTTTGCAGCGCTATTGATGAGCACGAACATGAGTGCGCGAATTTGTGCGAGAGCGGCACGCAGACGCTGGCGAAGGCGCATCCAACCAGAGTGTTGACCCAGCCGGTTTGTTGGACGAGAGCCCACCGTCACACGTCTGCGTTTGACAACCGGGGCATCAGGTGGCTATCGCCGTGGAGTCGAGTCCAGCGACTCCATCGCAATGAATGGAGTATAAAGGGGTGGGGATGGGGGGACTCTAAAAACGCTAAAATGAAACCACTCCTGTAGATGTCTAGCATGGTAGCTGTTTTGAGAATATGGATTGTGCACTGTGCACTGTCTCCCATGTGATCGGCATGCGACGCACGCCAGCACTTTTCAGTCAGGGCAAGCGTCAAGCAGCGATGGGAAGCTCGCACATCTCGTGGCCGCACGCCCAAACCTGGCTAGCCGCGTGGTAACAAAATCCGCGGACAATCTTAACCCACATAGAGCGAACAGTACCGCTATAAATGACGATCGGCGTCCCTGCGGCTACTCGCGCAGAAGAGGACGGCCTCAACCGCGCCGCCCACGACCGGATGTTGGCCAGATCGGGGACCGGTGACCGGCGATCCCAATGATCTGTGCCGGCACGCCACCGCCTAATTTGAACGCAATCGGCCGGCCGGTCGAGTCGATAGTGTATGAATGGCTGGTCTGCGCTGGTGTGCATGCGGAAGGACGCAAACAGCAAAATGATTCTGGTGCTTATCGGCTAGTGTGTTAGCGTGAGTACGTGTGCGGTGTACTCGGCAGTAATAGCGATACAGTCGCTGTGCGAAGCATGCGTGCGCCTGAACGCTAGAGAGCGTCTGTGCAGCGGGCGCTACCAGGTGCGGATGGTTGTCATTGAGTGTGTGGCTGACATTATCGCGGGGGAGTGTATCCCAACAACCGGGCGATGCTGGTGGACAGTTATCCCCGTCCAGTAGGCTGCCGATCGCTGTCGCACTCTGCGACGTCATCGCGCTTTTCTCCCAATCAAATCGATTAATTGATAAATTTCAGCCAACCAAACGCGTCCATTCGACTCCGTGCCGCTTTTTCTGTACACTTCAAAGTGCGTCGAGCAGAGTGATTGTACCCCCTTCATGAGCGTCATCTGTTTTAGCTACCTTGCGACCAGCTCCACTTCCTCTTCCGCGCACCTTCCAGTTTAGCGAAAAGCGTTGCGAGCTCGCTGCTGCCCACTCCGCTCGCCAAGATGAGCGACAAGTGCACGCTGATCGCCGACGACACGGACGACGCCGTGCAGCTGCTGCTGGGCTTCGTGGCGCTCTCGTCGCTGTACGCCAAGTGGCACTTCGAGGCGCCGCGGCGGCCGGCGCAGGTCTGGTTCATGGACGCCATGAAGCAGGGCACGTCGGCCGCCATGGTGCACGTGCTCAACATTCTCTTTTCCATCGGGATCGTCGGCTTTTCCGACCGTCCGAGCGACGAAGACGAGGTGCGTGTGCGACCAGGTTCGTTCTGGACAGCAGCGCATGGCGAGCTAATTTGCTGTGGTTGTGACATATCGGACGCAGTGCGCTTTCTACTTTATGAACGTCGTCATCGACACGACGCTCGGCGTGTACATAGCTTATTTATTGGTTCAGTTCGTCACGGCGCTTGCGGTAATATCCCACCAGCACGCGTTGCTAACCAAATGCTAACCATTTGCTAACCGTGTGCTGACCGTCCCTGCAGGCGCGCTTCCACTGGACGCAGCTCCAGTACCACGGCTACTATGGCTCGCCACCGTCGTGGCGGGTCTGGTGGATCCAGCTCTGGCAGTGGTGCGGCATCTTGGTCACCATGAAGCTCATCGTGGGCATCGCCATCTATGCCTTCTCGTCGCCGCTGAGCTTCCTCGGCTCCATCCTCTTCTACCCGGTGCACGGCCACCCCAAGCTCGAGCTGCTCATCGTCATGATCGGCTGTCCGCTCGTCATGAACATGGTGCAGTTCTGGATCCAGGATAGCTTCCTGATGGACCGCGAGCGCGACCACCGCGGCGAGGGTCTGCCGCTGCTGCACGAGGCGAGCAGCTCTCGAGTTGCCGACCCAGCAGGACTCGAGCTGCCAGTGTGCAAGGACCGGAGCCCGTCGAGCACCTCGTCCAGCAACGGCGACATGTACGAAGACTTGAATGTTGCATAACTGTGATTGAGTGGGTGGGTGTGATTCTGTGTGTTCGATGATGGTGTGCCTAGAGCTGCCTCGTGATTGTGTTCGCGAATTGAATCTTGCTAACGGTGTGTGATGGTGACGATCGTACAGGCGGACCCACCCGCATCAGCTGCCATTCAGCAAATAGAGCAGGCCAAGATCATGCGCTTAGATTGCGGCTCCAGACCCCACGAATCTTCAAAAGAGTTCCGAGTGGGAACGATCGCCGGCAGGTTCTCAGCGCAATATACCATAAAAACAACTAGACAAATGTTGTCAGCTTCGAAGCAGGACTATGTTTGTCAGGAAATGTGACAAGGGAATGGTGAGAATACGGTGTATGGGACATCATTGCGTCCACTATCGTAACCAAACACGGACGCATTTTACCATTCATGCCATCCTAGACACTTGCGCAAGAATTAGCAGCAATATCCCTGCAGCAACACGTTCTCAATGGACTCGTTGTCGCGCGTAATTGCCCACGTCCATGTCTTGACGCCAGCAGTGTGGTGGTCCGCGGCTTTCCAATCAGGTCCTTCCGTTGCAATGCTAGTGATATCCCCTGTGGTGGCCAAAATATGCCGACGAATATCGGACGACGGATCTCCGCACTGTCGATTCGCTCCGGCCTTGACAACAATTCGATCGACCTCACGAAAGACTGCCGCTCGGGATGAGAGACGGCCGTTGAACACTGGCTGATGGAGCGAGTGTGTCACGAACACGATGCGGTCGTGCTCGACGAACTTTTTCGTCACTTTGCGGGTCAGCACTGTGATCTTGAGGCACGAAATGGCGACCTGGAAGCACACACGACTAATCGTCTCGCACTCGCTCAGCTCCGTATGCTGCAACACACACACCAATGCATGAATTTGGGGTACATAATACAGTATTGATGTGAACACGTCGTACCCGAGTGGACACTGCAAGCTGATCTTGCCAGCCGCGTTTGCCGGATGCGAGCCACAACGCGCGGGCCGTCGCCTCGAGAGCGAACGGCACACTGTGAACGTCCACAAACTCCCACACGACTTGGCCATTTGATCTCGTTTGTGTGTGGATCTTGCGGTCCGGGGATCTCAATTCCTCGACGCCGCGGCTCGAGAACACGCGACCAACATCTGCGTAAATGGCATCGAGCTCGCCTCGCAACGCGCCAAACACCATCGCATCATCGTCCGCGTCGCCCACCGCAGGGGCCGACGACAACAGCGAGGATAAACCACTGCCCAGCAGCTCGCGAATCGCCTGCACTCATACACAATTTTACAGTTATAACCATGTGCACTGTCGACAGAGCACAACACAAAAGACAGACCTGGATGTTAGCGCGCTTGAGTAGCATCCGTCGCAACTCGCGCATTTCCTTCTGACGCTGCTTGACATCTGCCTTGAGCCGCACATTCTCCGACTCCAGTTGTGCCCGACAAGTGAGCTGTCGCGCCGCGATCCGCTTCCACAGCATCGCCGCCGATGGCGGTCCGCGTCCAGGTTTGTCGAGCACCTCAGATCGATCGCGCACGGCTGCCTTGAGGTTCTCCACCGTCGCCGACAACGTCACTGCCTCTCCACGGAGCTTCACGATCTCTTCCCGGAACTTGCGGCGCCAGTCCGGCTGCTTGGGTCGAGGCTTGCTTTTCCGACCGACTGCATCGAGTCTCGAGGCGGGTACAGCTCGAGGCTTTTGCAAAGCGACATTCGCTTCAGCGGGCTCTAAATCGTCCAGGACGCTCGGGTCCGCCGGCAGATCCAGATCCACAGCTTCTTCGGGCAACAGTTCGGCTGCTGCGGCCTCTTGAATCGCCGCTCGCCGCCTCCACGCCGCATCATCTGCCGCAACAATCGCCACCATATTCGAAGTGGCGGTCGGCAGCGTTCGATATCGCACAAAAGGAGCTCTATTCGAGTGAGGGTTCAATAACACATTTCAGTAGATCACTATTCACGATCTTGGATCGCTTTGAATGAACAATCTGGCTCACCAAGACGTAATGCGAACTGTGCTCGTCACGATTGTAGTTCAGCAGCCAGCTGGGGCGTAGATGCAGCGTACAGTATTCGTGGTACGGCTATTACAAAGGTTGACTGCACTTCATAAGGAAAACTGAACATGAAAGCAAGACGAGCATTGATGAGTCATTTCAATTGACAAAAAGCCCAACCTATGTTGATGTGCATGCTCTTCGCTTTGCAGCACAGCTAATCCAGTACAATTTGCACCATGCCTCTGAGTGGAGTAAGCCACAGCAAGGCCGGAGCCATGCTCGATCAGCTTCCGTAAAGGCGAAGGCAATGTACTCCACCCAGGTGCGATGAAGGACACGAAGAAGATAACCCAGGCCGCAGAAAAGCCCAAATAACGCGATGGTACGAATGATCAAGAGGTTCAAGGAGATACGAGCCAAGTTGAGCTTGAAGTGTATGGATTGCTCACGGACGGGTTCTCTCGCGATCAGCACCTTTCCTCTGTCGTGTGTAGGTCAGAGCAATGGCGTGTGGGTTCCACTTGTCCGTCACCTTGTGAAACCTTAACAAAAGAACCCATGAGAAGTGGATTTGTTGGTTGCCAAATGCGCAGGAGCACACCAATTCGAGCACGGCAGATTCTAGAATATGCGAATGGCTCTTTTGATATTGGCGTCTTTCTGTTGAGATACTTCAACTTTCTACAGAAATATGGTCATCGTCCATATGTCGTGTTGAATCAACTTCTCATAGATACAAATCGAGTGTTCCTTACGAAGTTGGGTCTGATACTCTGCATAGTCGTCTCCTTCGGCACAGTATCACGATCCCACTAATCGCTTTCTCGCTTATACTCGTCACGAGCACGAATATGGAGAGCTGAAGCACGAAATGGAGAGAGATTGTGTTCTCAGTTTAGACTCACATATAGCCAGCAAACACGAGCAAGTCGTTGCTATCTCATTCGATGGGTGGTTGGTGGTGCAACACACCCCTCGGTGATTTCGCATTCAGCTGGCTACATCGAACTGTTCGATGATCTCGCTACTTGGACTTTTCCGTGGTCGTACTGCTTGACAACACGTGTTAAAACATGTTTGACATAGGTCCAGTAGCTTAATGGTGCTCGTGTGAAGTGTACACGGGTTGCCGATTTTGGTGTGCTGACAGGCGGAGGCGAAAGTACGGATGCTGGACTCACGCAAAGCACCGTTTGCAGTCTCTGAATTCTGCAATTTGTCAACCCAGGTGCTGGATCCACTGATGCCCTTGGGTCTTAGGCAGTGTGTACAACGAAATGGTCTCTGAAATGCCTCGCCGAGGCACAATTCTTCAGCTACTTCCGATTTCCCTCCCGACGAAGCATGGCCGAGAACCCACCCTATCGATCGTTTGATAATCCTGTCAACTGGGACAGTAACCCTGCCAATGGGGAGATACAAGTTGCTGGCTCAATCTACCAGAGAATTCAAGATGCGGTCAACGCGAAATCATGGAGAAAGAAACGATTGGATCAGAATGATCTTCAAGTAAACGGCGAGAATCTCATAGAAGCTCCTATCGTGTCGATGAAGAAAGAATGGACGCACAATTCGTCCACTCGGAATGTTCTCATTATCGCCAACGGGATCGTCGCAATCGTTTTTGCGGCCTTGCTGTTCAGTGGAATCAGCTTTTGGGCAACTAATCTCGATCTTCGCAAGTACGTGTCTGGTGCGCTTGGCGCTTATTTCGCAGCCAATATTGTGGTGACTTTTAAGGTCTGGTTATGGGCCGCAGTCAACCGTGCCCTTACAACAGCGGGGAATGGGATTACGATTTGTGGCTTGACAACCGCGATGAGCGTGATCACTGAAAGCGATTGGGCAACCTACTTCGGTGAAAATGGAAGTGTTGGAATCGCCAGTTTGCTCATCGTCTTAGCACAATTAATCCTACCATCCTTACTCGCTGTGATCTTCAGCACTGGTTTCTCGACAGAGTCGATATCGACTGGCGCAATTGAACGAACGATCGAGCTCACGGAGATTGGAGGCTGCTACCTAGGAAGGTGTATCGCGACGTCAGCGACTCTGTTGGGACTGTTGAATTGGCAGATCAGCAATGGACTACATCTTGATGGTGCGAGCGTGGTAGGGAATGGAGAGGTGAATTTGTTCTACCCGACGCTGCCGACTGAGTCTGTTGACGCGTACTGGAATCTCCCAGTGGATAATACGACAGTGTTTCAAATTGACGGACTCCCTGGTCTCCTCGTTGAGGCGACCACCACAGAACTCCGCGAGTATACGGCGTTGACAAACACGATTAAAACGACAATCTCGTCATCCAGTCTCAACCTTTCGTACGCCGCAAGCTTCGATTCGGATCAAGCGTTCACCATGAATCTAACAGGACAAGTGATCGGTTCCGGCGGCACCAGCACCTTCTTCTTTCAATCCAGAATATCTTGTGCAACGGCTGATACGACCATTATGGCAAAAGCCGGCACTCTCGAAATCGAAGCAGAAGTGGTGAAGCCCATCACCGATTGCTACTGGGACAACTCATCGCTGGAGATGTGGCGCAGTTTTGAAAGTAGCATCGGGATTGCCATTCGCTACGACTACAACATTTGGTTTGACAGCCTTCGTAACGACTCCACTCCTTCTCGCCAAATCAGCGAGTTGATTGCGAGTGTTGTCTCGCACAGATTGTCCACTGGCGAGGCCGCTATCAAACGCTACCATGGGATGTATGAAGGAACAATTCGATACATGCAAGATCGTGAAAGAGTGGCTCCTTGGACGGGATATGTTGCGATGGCGTGTACGATCTTCATCTTGATTCGAATCCTGTTCCTCTTTCTGCCTTACCACTTGCTGAGAGGCGAGCTTATGAGTTTCACACGCTTCGTCTCATCTTACCACGGAGGGGTTGGACCAAATCGGCAAATCGTACCCACCGACAGAGTGAAAGCAGAGTACAAAAATGTCCTCGTTCATGTGAACCCAGGATACAGGCTTGTCGGACAAGTGAACGGGATTATACGCGAGTATGATCATGCAACTGCAGCTGAATTTGATCAGAAAGAAGTCGGGTACGCGTTCTCTCAGGCTCCACGAGAATGATATCGAATTCGTCGCTGCTGGTTTGGGCTCTAGGCTGATTTGCGACGGCGACATACAAGTCACATTTGCATTGTTTTGCATGCTTTTCATTGGAGTTGTAGGGAGGATAATGTGACTCATATTCAATACATGCTTACCAAAACAAAACTTGAACGCTATACTTGTCGCCACCTTGTGCGCAACATGATCAGGTGAACTTGGATGATAACGACAATAACTAGGCATCCAGTGTCATCTTAAACGATGCAATCTATCCACACCCTGGCACCACAGCAACAAGTAATATTTGGCAGCATGAATAACGAGGAGGTAGCAACGAAATGGCTGACCACATGCGATGGTGCACATTAATCGTATGCAGAGTGGAGTTCCAAGCGGATCTCAACACCGCTGACTCTGTCATTGCATGCGTCCAAAATGCAGCCACATTGAGCGACTGCACAAGGTTGATGGAGGTAGGAGTGCTTCTGTAGGTGATGATCAAATCTGGACCTCGCTCTATCGATTCGTAGTATCATCTTTCAAAGAGAACGCCAAGCAAAGTGGTAAGGACACGACTCGAACCAATGCCAGTATCTGTACTACTGTCTCACCACGACATGCGCTAGTCAAAAATGTCGAGAATGTCCTCTTCCTCCGAGTCAACTGTCCTCTCCGGCGCTTTGACCGGTGGCGCGACTGCTGTTTTCGTTTTGCTTTTGCTTTTGGCAGCCTTGCCTGGGACGCTGGATGAAGTCCCGTGATTATCGATTTGGTTGCGTGGTGCGGGTTTTGATTTCACTGTGGAATTGGACTTCGGTGGGACCGATCTCCTCTTCGTCGTTTGTGCCTGCTGGACCGCTTCATTCGCCTCCACTTCACTCCTCATAATCGCGTCGAGATCGGACAGCACGTCGTCTGACGAGCAAATCCGTTGCGAGGTAGGCATCAATTCCGCCCGTAGCTGGCTATACGCGTCAATGGCATTCCGCCTGGCTCGTTTTCTGGTACTTGAGATATCGTGGTCGTCGTTGTCACTCTCATCCCGCCCATCAGCACTTTTGTCATCATCACTCTCGTTGTCGTTGTCGCTCTCATTATCCGACGTAGGCACATCGTCTTTGGCCTTCGCCTTCAGCTTGGCACCTCGTGCTGGCCGTCCACGCTTAGCACCTGCGACAGTAGCAGCCCGTTTACCTTGCGGCTTGGAGCTAGACGCAGGCTTCGACGCACGATCATCGATGATAGCATCTCGTTCAGCGCAGGCAATCGCCAGCTCTTGCTGCAGCCGCAGAATCTCGTCCTTCTTGGCATTCAACACCGAGCAGAACCCTTCAAACAGCTGGTCCTCTGCGTGCTGTTTGGCGCTCAATGCTCGATCCAGCACCGCGTCCTTATCGCCCAGAAGCGTCTCCAACTCGGTAATACGTTCGCTGCGTCGCTCCAGCTCTCCATGCACCGCGACGTGCTCGCCGACAACTGCGTGCAACAGCTCGTTCCAGTGTTCACCGATTCCGTCGCTGTGTAGCAGTGTGAACTTGAGCGTCGTGTATTTCATGGCGAACCCGGCCGACGGCTCCATCAGTGTCAGCGTTGCAGCACTGCGCGACCATCGAAACTCGAATTTTGGATTTGCCTTGCCTTCTATCACACCAGTAGAAGAGAAAACGCGCTCCAGGGTCGCCAGGTACTCGCCAGCGGAGCAGTCGAGCGCCATGGGCTTGTCCCCGGCTGTCACCTGGCTCGTCCACACTTGCTGGCTTTCCATCACCTCGAGCTGTAACGGCGGCTCCTTCGACTGCTTCGCCTTCTCCGCAGTGGTTGCATCGCTTCCTCGCGCGCACCGCACATAAAGCAGCGCGCCGCGCGCCTTGGCGTCCACGTCCTCGACGGCGAGCTCGACCAGCACCATAGCGAAAATGCGCCTGCACGGCAAGCGGTTACAATGAACCCATGGATAGCGTACTTTCGCGAACCGCTAATCTTATCAAGCCTCTTTGATTCGACCATGTGATTAGTCATTATATAATGCGAAAGTAGAGGTAGGCGCATCATGGTGTCGAGCAAAAGTGTTGTGCAAAGTGAAGGTGGCCATGAGCACTGCCGACAAGGGTGTAACCCCCACGACTTCTAAAATTTACAAATGTTTACAAATGGGGGGACTGATTTCATTTCAAATGTATTTTCGAAAATCGAACCCCAAGGAATTCGCATGTCTCTTCAAGATCTTCTAGCGAGCCAATTTCGAAGGATTTTAGTGGACCCCCTGTCGCTTATGCATCCGCGGTGCTTCAACCTTCACAAGCTCCACGTCAGAGCGAGCCCGACGGCGGCGATGAGACCGCTGAAGAAGCCCGCGCTCACGCGGCACCCACCACCCCGATCTCCGGCCACCCGCAGCCGCCGAGAAGCCGCCGCGACACGAGCGCCTGCCACCCGAGAAGCGATCTCCGTTCGATCGATCACAACACCCTACCCAGCGTCCTTTCCGGCCTCGGCACGTACGTGTCGCGCGCGACGAGTTCGGTCTCGCACTGCTGGATGCTCACAATTGAATTTGCACCTCGGCAAGACCCGGCGCCTACGATGAGTGCCGCGGTCCTCACCAGCGTGTCGGTGGTCTGCGACCACGCGGAGCCGAGCATTGCTGGCCTCGAGCATGTGCGGTCGGCGATCGACAAGTTCGTCGACGTTGCGCCGCATTGGACGATCGCAAGTGCGTGCGGAGTTGGTTCGTTGATGCTGCTCGCGCGCGTCCACGCTCGAGAACAGGAGCGGCGCGAAGCCGGAGATGTGGAGGGCCAGCAGCAGCATTCCTTCTGTGACCCGTTCTACCGCCAGGCGCAGTTTACGCGAGGCATGGAGCTTGCGATAGGTCGCGGAGACCTCTCGATGGTGCAGTTCCTCGCGACGACCGTGCTGCCTGAGGGTCAGATCACGTCGCCCGCGCTCGAGGCTGCGCGCAAGGGCCGCGTGCACATCTTGCAGTGGCTGGCGGACAACTGCAGCGATCGGGTGGTGTGGACCGGCGACGAAGGCGTGTACGCAGCCACCGAAGGCCACTTGAACGTGTTGCAGTGGTTACACAAGACAAACGCCGATGCAAATTGGGCGAGTGCGGCGATTCTGATGGCGGAGATTAGTGCAATGCGCGGCGATTTGAAGATGCTGGAATGGCTGAAAGATGCGACTAATGTCGTCTGCCCGACCCATGCGATGGCTCACGCGGCGTCCGGCGGGTTTCTCGATGTTGTCAAGTGGATCGCGAAGCATGGACGCCG
Organism: Phytopythium cucurbitacearum (nom. inval.); assembly: GCA_023336425.1. Taxonomy (NCBI): domain Eukaryota; phylum Oomycota; class Peronosporomycetes; order Pythiales; family Pythiaceae; genus Phytopythium; species Phytopythium cucurbitacearum (nom. inval.). The sequence continues at coordinate 2,818 of JAADXC010000681.1, read as the reverse complement.
ATTCAGCATCCCTGTCCGAATGGAGGACGTGGCGAGCAGTGGACACATGGAAGCATTGCAGTGGTTCGAAGAGAACGGCTCAGGGTTCTTCACATTCCACACGATGGATGAAGCTGCAGCGAATGGACACCTCGACATTGTTCGATGGCTGCACGAGCGTCGGAGCGAAGGCTGCTCCACGCGCGCAATGGATGGAGCGGCCGCGAATGGCCACTTGGAGGTGGTGCGATGGCTGCATTCCCACCGGACTGAAGGATGCACTGCTGCTGCAATGGATGGTGCTGCCTCCAAGGGGTTGCTGAACGTCGTTCGCTGGCTTCACGACAATCGAGGTGAAGGATGTACCGTCCGCGCAATGGACGGCGCGGCAGCCAATGGACACCTGGCGGTGGTCAAGTGGCTGCATGAGAACCGAAGCGAGGGATTCTCGAGCGCCGCGATGAGTAAAGCCGCCATCTGCAACCACTTGGAGGTTATCAAATGGCTTTACGAGCACCAAACCACTCAGAGATTCAACAACTCGGCTCTGTGCAAGGTGGCGGCGAATGGACATCTCAAAGTATTGCAATGGTTCGACGCACACTATGGTGACGACACGTGGTCGAGCTACGTGATGGACAACGCGGCAGGCTACGGGCATCTCGACGTGGTGGAGTGGCTCCACGCCAACCGCTCCGAGGGCTGCACTCCGCATGCGATGGACTGGGCAGCAGCGAACGGCCACCTTGACGTGGTACAATGGCTTCACGCCAACCGCAAGGAAGGATGCACGATGTCGGCGATGGACGATGCAGCAGCCCACGGCCACCTACAAGTCGTGCATTGGCTGCAGAAGCACCGATCGGAAGGTTGCACGATCCGAGCGATGGACGACGCAGCCGGTGCTGGCCACTTTGATGTGTTGCTGTTCCTTCATGCTGCTCGAAGTGAAGGCTGTAGCTCAAACGCCACCATCAAGGCTGCTGAAGGGAACCACTTGGAGGTGCTCCAGTGGCTACTGCACAACTACCCCGATCAATTCAACCTCGCGCGTGTCCGGATGTTTGCGCCGCGATGTAATCCGTACGTGGCGCAGTGGCTCGCTAGTTTATCGTAGCGGCCATTGGGTTGATGATCTTGATGAGATGTACAATATACCATCGTCGTCGTTGTTGAACAAACAATAGCACGTTTCTCCAGACCAGGTAGCAGCCAGCACCGCTACAGTAAACCTATGCAAGCCTACGTAAATGTAGGCAAGAGTAGGCTTTTCACGATGATAATCTTGCGGATGTCATCGCTCGTGTTTGAAAACGCCCGCTGTAGCCCGATACAAACTCTTGCTTTCATGCATAGGTTTGCAAAGATCCCGCGCAGACGTAACGCAGGATGTTGAATGCCGCCTGTTCGTCCCGACCAGCCGTGTATGAACAGTGCGGGCACGTGAACACGTCATTACTTCCAAGTTTGAAATGAAGTCGTTCGCAGCGAGCGCACGTTCGACTCGTATACATCTCGGAGCAGACCACGACCGTCTTGCCCATGATCTCACACTTGGCTCGGAGAAGCTGGCGGAATTGGAAGTGATTCAAGCTCAGGATACTGGTGTTGAACCCGTGATTGCGAGCGCTGCTTTTTTTCACCGTGTCCTTGGTTTGGAAGATCGGGAGCAGAATCACGTCGTAATGCTTGACCAAATACGAGCAGGTCTGGTAGGGAAGCTCTTTCACACAGTTCTTGATCTTGGCAGTGCAGTTCGAGAACGTACGCTTGGCTCTCACGTACTCTCGATACTATCATCGCTTGGTCTTACCCTTCTCATTCTTGAACTTGGATATCACGCTCTGCGCTGCATCCTGGCGTTTTCGTATTGCTTTCAGGTAGGTCTTGGTACCGCGTCCAAATTCTAACACGTTACCATTTAAATCCATGCCGGTCATGAAGGCCTTGGTACCAGGATCTAACGCAATGCACTTGCCACGATTGTCGAACGGTGTTGGCTCGACGTACTCAGGAATGGCAACGTACCAGAACCCGTTGCTGTTTAGAATATCAATCTCACACGATATCTCCACGAGTGCGTCCATCTTCACTCGAATATTCTTCAGGTTCGTGATCGACAGATAGAATCCCGACTTGTCTTCTCGGATCATAGCATCTTTTCCGTCTTCACTTATAGTAAAAGAGGGAGACTTCTTCTTGCTCGAAAAATCGATCTTGAACTGCTTGATGTTATCGTTCTTCACGTTGCTGAGCGCGCTCTTCACGTTCGTTTGAAATGTCCGCAACGTATTGAAACGCAAGTTCTTTGGTGTGTCGAACGCCCACTCTGGTGGTGGACTCATACCCTCAGGATACGCGTGTGTCTTTCTGGACTTCTTTGTCACGTAGAGATCTCGCAAACGCTCAGCATTGAATTCATTAGTTGCCCGAAAGTGTGCAACTGCTTGGTTGTAGGTCCAGCGACACGTGCCCATATACTGCTTGAGTGTTTTCCTCTGCGCTCTCGTTGGAAACATACGATACTTGCGGGTCCGACGGATCATCAGCTTCTTCTCCGCTAGCAGTGACTTGTTCTCCTGCTTGAATTCTTGAAGAGCCCGCTCGTATTCTTGCTCATCGTTTACCATCCACGTCTTCTTCTGTCGGCGTTCCTTGCGCTTCTTGTTGAGCGTGTTCTTGCGAACTGTCAAAGCTGTTGTGACGCTGCGGGCCACAGAAAACGCAGAGCCTCTCGGGAAAATCCACGTAGGCTCCCAGACCCGCGTCAGCCCAAGATTGATGTCCCTCGACATCACTCTATAGTATAGAAAATCTCTATATAATAGACCTCTGCAAG